>VXBR01006743.1:135101-162849 GCA_013400215.1 Cisticola juncidis
AAAACTTTGACCTGAAAAATGTCACCTCAATGTTCAGTTCAGAAGCACATGGGTAAGAATGTGAACAGCTTATTTGTTATTCTGCATATATAATATGAACACTATGAAATGTCCCTCAGTTGCCTGATTCCCTTTCCTTGTACAAAATTTCACTCCGGTTTAATCCTAAAAACCCAAATCCTAAGATCAAAGATTGGATTAATTTCATCTGTTTTTCAGCTGCAACACACAGAGAAAAAGGCCAGTTCTAAGATGAAGGAACTAATAATCTGAAAAGAAGTACCAGTACTTAGTGTGTTTATTAATGACATGAAAATGTTGAGCAATGAGGTGATAACAGCTGCAAATTCTATTAAATCTGGAAAGTTTTCAGCCTCATTAAGCACTTCAGAATGATTTAACCAAACTTGGTATTTAGACAATGTGGTGGGAATACATGATGGAGCACAGAGGTGGACATTAGGGAGAGCTCTTTAAGGGCATGAGGATACATGACAGTAGTGATTACCCTGTCTTAACTCTAGTCACAACTCTTTCCTAGTCCTGCTGCTTCCCTACAACAGGGCAGAATCTGTTTTAAACCTTCTTTTTCACATATTTGTGTTACAAAACAGTCACAGTACACTTTTTGATCTTTGCTTATTCATTCCTCTTAGACTGAAGAGAACTGAATCTACCAAGAGCTAATAGGTTCACTTTTTGGTACAAGATATTTTGGCATTGTCTCTCCTCTTTACTATTTAAGCTTCTTGTCTTGGTTTGGAAAGACAGGTATCTGTCAGGGAAAATTGGAGTTTGCTTTGGAATGGAGAATGTAAAACCTCCTCCCTCCAATTTATTTCAATTTTACAATTAGGAACTTTCAGGCAAAAAGTATGGGAACAGGAGTAACAGTTCTTTAATAGGAATATTAAAAATACAAATGCAGTAATAAAAAACAAACAAACAAACAAACAAACAAACAAAAAAACCCAAAAAAAAAAACCACAAGCAAGCAAACAAAAGTCCTGCAAAACCCTGACAGAGTCAGGAATAAAACCTGACACCCTGTTCGGCAGGGTGCTGGAAGCAGTCCAAGTCCTCCTGGAATGACAAATGTGGTTCTGTTTGAGGAGAGATCATCCTGTTGTGGCGGTCAGATGAGTCCAGTCTTCCTCTGAGAATCCAGTGGAAAAGAGGATGCCCTGCTGTTCTGAACTTCAGGTTTTAGCCCGGTAGGAATTCTTGGCTCCTCCCACTGGGTGGAGCATGTCACAATGGAATGGTTTAAATTTATCAGTTATGTACGGAGCCTTAATGGCTCATTAATAGCAGAGATCTCCCTGGAAGGAGGCTGAGTCATGGAAGAGATAAGGAACGTTGCTCCCCTGGTTTTAACAGCTGGCCCATTAACAGAAGGCATCCACCCTCCTGCCCCCTGGAGTTACAAGAGATAAAGGGAAAAAAAATTACACAGTTTTTGGTTACGTAACCCAAGACACTTCTAGAAACATAAAATCTGTTTAGGAGACAGATTTACCTGTGAATAATTACAGTTGTTTCATAAATGTCAAGGAGTATCATCCTTGTCTAATAGACATAAAATATACCCTTTGGCTGGAACATGGAAAATCCTGGAAGTTGTAATGAGATCAAATGATTTTCAAGTACAGGATTGTTTTGTCCTAATTATCTGATGCAGATCAGCATATTTGTAAGTTCCTGTGGAACTTTTGTTTCCTGGTTTCTATTCAACAGCCTTTCATAAGCTACCATGTGAAAAATATTTGCAAGACCATATTCAGTTCTGCTGTTAAATGTAAAGTTTCCTTCATGGTTACCTGATGAAAGAATGCTTTGCTGTCACTGAGAAGATAAATCTCTTCTTATAAGAATTAAAGATGTATAAATCAGTGTTCTCTGTTCCCATATGTAAAGATATTGTATAAGGATATGTCATTTTTCCATTATATTTTTTGTATTATGAAACCATCATTTAAAGATTAATTCAAAGAAACACATTAAAAGAAAAATTGGAACTCTTTTAAATAGTATTGTAAGTTTTTTTTTAAAGGGAAAAGCTGCAGGCTAAAGAATATCTGAAAAATGCCTGTATAAGAAAATTAGACCACTTTGTTCCAGAAAGGTATTGTATGAAATGAAACGTTCCTGTCAGAAAATATGATTTTGATTTGTTGATATCAGTGTTGTATGGATGAGGGCATATTGTTTTGCCATATTGATGGATATTAAATCTAGACTGCAGTAGGAATTTAAACATGGAGATGTAAGTTTTGGGTTTTTACTGTCAGAGTCACAGAAATGGTCGGAAGACCTGATGAGAAATATGGAAAACACAAATATCGTACAATTATCTACCCTGGTGTTAGAAAATTACAAATCTAAATTACACATCGTTGTGGATTTAAGATACCTGGTTGCATTAACCCAGACCACTAAAGATTACATATGCAATCTTCTGTAAGCCCATGATCAATAAGCAAAACTCCCATCTTGAGTATTCATCTGAATTCATTGTTTGTTAAGCTTATTTCTGAGACTTCCAAAGACTGTGCTGTGTTGCAAAGCTTAAGAAGAAATTGTAGTATTGTAAAGCTTCCCCCAGAGGAAATTCTACAGCACTTAACCCAGATTTCCTTCACGTAAGTTACTAGACTCTAGAGAAAAAGCTAAAAGCTAAAAGTCACTGTCTCATTCTACTTCAAACCACTTGCTGAACTCAACTCAGCTTTCAGAGCTGGAAAAGGACTTCACTTTCTTTATTAGGAAGTTTGTAGTTTCAAAACAGAAAATATTTAGGAAAAGCAGGTTTATCATTCCTGAAAACCAATTCAAATATAAAATGTTTGACTTTTCGTCATGTAAGTCCTAAAGAGCAAAAGAAAATGGGGTTTGTATGCAAAATAGAGAAGAAGTTTTGCAATACTCGTGCAAGACTTCTATTCACAGCAGTTCTAACCTCACCACTCTCCTTTCCACATAGGACAGGGGTTGGTAGCCAGGACAATCCTCACTGCTCAGGTCACTACAACTTGGTCTGCCACCTACAAAAAGTTGAAGTAATTCTGCAGCAGTTAATGAACTCCCTCATGTTGCTTTTCCCTGCAAGAAAGGAGGAATTCAGGGACTGAACTAGGACTTTGACTCAAAATATAGCTCTTTCCAGCATCTAGAAAACTAGTCTCACACTTTCTCTTAATCAGCTTACTTGCTATTAACTTTTAATCAAGCTGGATTTTTTTACCACTTTCCAATATGGAGGCAATTACTAATATCATAAAAACAGCTCTTTAAAAAGATAGTTTTTATAAATTCCATAGAAACATGTTTTGCTCTACTTTTAACTTTCTGTAAGGACAATATTAATTATATTTATCCATATTTTGATCTGAAATAAATTTTTATAAAATAAAGAAGCATAAATGCTAACTATATATATATATATATATTTATATATATACTACCTTTCTGGGAAAACAGAAGAGTAACGTTTAACATCACATGACAGAACAGTATGTTATCCAAAGTATTACAAAAAATGTCTAGTGAAACAATTCCTAGTAAAAATAGTACGAGTCTTTCACCCTAAACTAGGCTTTTGAAAAGAAATAATGTTCCTGAAGATCAATAAAATGATGGTGTTCCTTGCTGCCCTGTATGTGTCTTCTTATCTCAGGTGTGATTCAGTCTGGCTGCCTCTTGATACATTCCTGCTATTATGTGTCAAGCATCATTTATCCTACTCAGTACAGAAGAGATGCCTCCAGTGAGTGATATAGAGCACCTAAAGTTATCTACGCACATTTCATCAAAAGCTGGTGAGGCCAGACTCTGTGTGTTGACTAATGAAAAACTATCCCACCAAAGAAAAGTTTGCAGGTGTTTGCCACAAAGGTTCAATGCTCAAGAAACAGGGCTAGAACCATTTTTTTAAGCTTGATCTTCCGCAATGAATTGGACTGAGATTAATAACATTCTGCAGCCCCAGCTGGATTGTTGCTCAAGGCAATCCTAAAATTTATTATTGTAGATATAAAAGCAATTGCAAGATTTAGTAGCTGTTTTTTCAGGCAAATATGCAGATTAGATAATAATGTTTTGGATAGTATTTGGGGAAAGAGACAGAGAGAGGGAGAGAAGGAGATTTATCCCACTGACAATAGGAGGAAATAGTCTGATATTTTAGGGAGTGTTTTTTCTTTTGGATCTTATGCACATATATGAATAATACTTGGCTAGTGTATACTCTTTCTAGACAGAGACACTCTAGAATAGAGTACTGTCATTACTTACTGCAAAATCATAATTCATCATGTGTAAAATAGGCTAGTGACAACTCACACACTACAGTTTTTGGCTCACTTACACATTTAGAGTCCAAAAAATCTGAACTGGAATAAAGCCTCAAGGAACAACTGCTCACTTCATATATTTTAAATCAGGATTATTGATTCCAAAATGACACTAATTAACTCATAATTGGTGAAATATAGAGTTGGGATCAATATGAGCAGTAAAACATATATAAATTACAAACTTGCATACTTACAAAACATTCGTAAACACCTATAACTTTCTCAACACCCTGCTGGAAAAGTTCATTCAAACAGCCACAAACTCCCTCCCACCTCTCTTGGGAGTGCAGGTTCCCATGTTTCACAAACCTCCACTCAGAAACAGGGGCAGATGCTTTGTGAATACCCATTCTGCTCCTCACAACCCATCAGTCCACAAGCCATAAAGTGCTGCAGTGCCTCTTGAGACCTCGGAGTTTCTGTCCACTGGCTAGCCCAGGCACTGTGCACAGGGACTAGAGATCAGCCAGCGAGCGACGCAGGCTGGGCTGATTCTTATTGGGGTTCTTGGTTTCTGAGAGAATCTTCTCAGCAGTGATGGATAAAGCAACACAGACAGAGGCAGGGAGGGAGGAGAGCGAGAGGCAGTGACAGCGTTTATTGCACCTGGTCACTGCCTCCCAATTCTGGCGGGAGCGCCCAGCGGCCAGGGGTTTTATCTGAATAGGGGAGAGGGAGTGGTAAAGTTACAGCCACCAATGGAAGGTGTCTTCGGGGCAGTTACACAGGCAGGAAAGTCAAACTGGACCAGCTGGGATAGATGGGATGGGTTTTACAAGGGCGGGAAGAATGACAGACAAATAACGGACTGTGACACAATAGAGCAGGGGCATTAACACAACTGAGGGAAACAAAGGAATGCCCACGAGGCTGAACCTGGTACATAAAGCTAACTAATATAACAAACTTGATAAACTTAATTTGCCCACCACTACAATAAAGAAAGGCCCCCTGAGCTCACACAGGCTGTCCACAGTGCTTCCCCAAAGGCTGCCCACCAGGCTGGTGTGACAGGGCAGCTGCCCTGACCCATGCAAGGGTTGCAAGGTGACTGCAGGCACTGACAAACCAGCCTACCAAAAGTGGAGTGCTTATTTGCTTGGATTTCACTCAGGTGGATTTCACTCAGGAGGATTTCACACAGCTGAGGGGAAGGAAGGGGAATATTATGATTTTTTTAGCATTTTATGGGTGGGAAAATTACATGTGCAGAAAGAGGTGAATGATTGCAAAAGGGGTGTTCCCAAAAAAAGCCAGACAGAGTCTGAACCATGTGTTAAACATGGCTGAACAAGATTTTCATATGATTACTTCTAGAAACAGATTGGGTTTTGTCTCTATTGTATGAGTGCATACATATTTATACATTCATATACATGCATATACACACTATACTGTAAATTCTTAATTTATGTTATCTCCAGAAAAGAGACATACATATTTCAACACTGAGATATATGATCATAGTTACTGATGGTCTGAATTATGAGATGTTGCAATTTTATTTTGTTAAAACTGTATTGTATCTCCACATCAATTTTGTTCTCTGAACTCTGAAATTTAATTTTTTTGAAAAAGTGATTCTTTATAACTGTAAGTTTTACAAATGGCTGTGGACTGTCTTATACTGAGTGCCACCAATCAGCTATAATTCAGTAAGTAAACCCCATGGTGTATGAGATTTTAGCTCATATCTTCTATATGGAAAAATGTATTTTCATTCCTTATTGATAACTCCATACTTTGCTGAGAGTTTTGAAAAAGACAGAGCTATAAATTAGCTTTGATCAGCCAAGAGGAACAGCAAGAGACAGAATGCACATGAAAGTGTCAGTGTATATACTATTTTTTAGTTTGAAATAAATGGAAATGAGCATAATTTTCCTATGGAATGAAAGATACCTTATCGCCATTTTGGCAGGAGAACTTGATTTATATGCTTATGAATAGATATGACTATTATTTACATGTGTCCTTACATTGCTTTAAAGTGTCTCTTTCATTTCACTCTTATCTAGTATGATTCACATTGCAATTCATTTGAAACAGACAAAATCATTCAAATTTAGCAGGTACTGTGCAACTTGTCGATATCTGAACACTTTTGGGGGAGAAAAGCCTTTCACCAATGGCTTGTTGATCACTGTTTTTACAGTGCCCAATTGATACGGCTCATTTCTGTCTTTGCTCTGTCTGAATTAGATTGATCTGCACTGCACCAGGCTGATTGGATTTGTTTGGGCATTTTGGATTTGTTTTACTTTCTCTTCTCTATAATTTTCACTTTCATTTCTATACATAATTATTTTTAAACTTGTGAGTACCTTAATTGGCCCAGTAACATCCTTTATGTTCACACTACCTATATAGACAGTGAATACTGTCCAAGTACTAATTGCAGTCAAACGATGTCAATATTTTAGGTAGAATGTTTTTATTTTGGAAAGTATTCAAGGATTGTCAGTACAAAAGGGCTGTATGAAAAAGGTGCCATATCAGAGTCATAAATATTGAAATAAAATTGTAGGGGTTTCTTGAACAGTATTTCTAAAGAAGTACAAGTATTTATTTCTAAAAAATTCTCTCTCAGACTCCATCTCTCCAACTCTATTGACCTGGGAAATGTATTACAGCTAACAAGAATTATTTAATTGTTTTTAAAGACTCATGTCTTTGTTCAGGTTTTATGAGGAATTTCAGTTCCCCATTACTATAAGTAACAAAGCCTGGATTTATTCCACAGTTTCTATTCTGGTATAAATTTGCATTGCCAAGCTCTGAAATTCTGGTACAGAATTATAATGAAATGTATTCACCGGGTAATGGAAGTGTAGCTAAATAGAAAGTAGGGGCAAAAAAAAGTAAAAATAAATAGAGGAAGGAGACCAAAGTTATAAAAATACTGTCAAATTAAGTCACAGACTGCTACTTGCTTTCTCCTAAAGAATTGTTAAAACAGCCAATTACTCCAGCAGATGAATTTTAATTCATAAAAATCTACCAAAGTCAGGGCTATTAGTTGCCTAATAAGATCTCTCAGACAAATATAAAGGTTGGATATAATCAAACCACTCTAAAAGAAAGCATTCAGCATCATGATAGGAGTTCCTCAGTGAAGTTAAATACAGATTATATATGCAACACACTGCCTAAGGTCTAAACAACTCCAGGTTTTACATTATTGGCTATGTTTACCCCGTGAATATCCCGCTATTGTAACCAAATGGCTTCGGGCAGACCAAGTAGACCAAAATATTTCACATGCCTCTGAGTGGTGTTACTTAGAGAATGAAGTGAAATGAAGTGAACTGAAGTGAAAATTGAGACTAAGAAAATCTCACTTCACATGTAAAGAAATATGAATGCAAGGATCACATTAAAGGAGTCAGTTTATAATTAAATAATTATTTCTAAATGTTAAATGTTCCTCAGAAGGAAGGCAGAAGTTATACTACAAACATACAAAGAGATTATTGCAATAAGAGAGACAATGGATGTGTTTTTTACAGGTGCAGTCCGAGTTCTCTTATCTGAATGATATCCATTAGGTGAAAATAGTACACAGTTTTTATGAAAGGTCTTTTGCATGGAGGTATAAGGTAAATAAGGCAAATAAGGTAAATAAGAATCTTAATGTCTGTCCATCTGTCTGTATGATCTTTTAATTTACAGATGCAATGTTGCCTGCTGGGATACCTACTCAGTGCATGCTCTGCAGTTTTTCCATAGGGTAACCTGAATGCTTCCAGAAAAGATTAGGAGACACTGATAATGGCATTCAGGCAGTTAGCCCTATTTTTCATTTTGTCTTTGCATCTTGAAGGAAAGCACTTCTTGTACACTTCAAAAACAATTGGACTATTTTTTTTTTTTCCTATTCAGATGGCAAACTGGAAAAAGCAATCAGTCATTCGTACTTTTACCAGAAAAAGAATGGTCAGTTTAAACCACATTCAGTCAGATTTATCTGTAAAGTAAATGGTCACTGTTCTCTGCAAGCATAACTATTTCCAAGGGGCAAAGGTTAAATTTATAAGAAAGATTTTTCAAGACAGACATCTTCTTGTTTGCTAGCACATTGAAAACATCACTTTACAAAAGATAATTTATTTAATTTCCACTCCAAAGAATATTATTTATTGTTATGACCACAAGAGGACTGCTGTAGTTTCTCATAGGACTACAGTGATGCTGAACAAAATTCAAAAATTTCTTCCATTTTCATAACATCCTTCAAACTCAGACATTGCAGCAAGTAGATTATATTGCTCATTGCAGTCTCAGATCATTAGTCACTAGAAAGCTAGTGACTTCTGTGTTATATCTATTTTTATATCCCTTATATATAAGTTTAGTTGTGTCGCCTTTGAGCATGTGCATTTATGTTTAATACTGGAAAAAATTCTATGCAGTATCATTTAAGAGGCTTGTAAAATGTAGCATCTTTAATCATGCACCTGACAGGGCAGGCACATGATCTGTTTTCTCTGGCTTTCAGCTCCAAGCTCTTTCATAGGAAAGTAGAATTTTGTAGCTAAAAAATATCAAACATCACTAGAATAATATACAATGTAACCATTTTTGGCTAGTCAAAAAATGTCATTCATATGCCTTCTCATATGGAAGTTGTCTGCCAGTCTATGTATTTGCAGAGGCAAAGGCTGCAGAATTAGACTGCTGTTGTAAAGCTTACAAGGTATCTTTTTATTCATATGTTAAGTTTGGAACAAGTGGGATCAAAAGCTTTATCACAGCAAAATAACACAGACTTCTAATACCAAAAAACAAATCTGAAACCCACATATATATATTCACTATTTTTAGTGTCTCTTTAGTCAAAAAAAAATTTCTAAACTTATATATTGAAATCTACTGATTTCATTTTCAATCTACTGAGCTGTTTCCACATTGTATGCATTTTTAGTAAAACTATTTACTCAACAAAATACCCTGTATGTTTTTTATGTTGTTTCAGACTTTCCATTCATGCACCTTACAAATTCTTAGTAATCTTTATGTTATACATAAATCACTTGAAGTAAGCAATATGAGTGCATCCCATTAAAGCCATCTGCTTTCCTTTGCTTTTATTGGCCTTTCTTAGGGACTGCATCTTTTGCAATAATGTTGTGTAAGAATCTCCAATATATATTTCAAATATGGTTAAATGTAATATGACAGCAACAAATTAGTTTTGAATGTTGTTTGGACAGTATTTCAGTCCTGACTCTGAAAGTCTGTTTTACTGTGAAATTTGACAATTATTCAATTCTTTTACTAACAGGACCCTGTTTGCAACAAAGCCAGTCAGTACTAAAGAGGATAAAGTATTATGCTAATTCTTGATAAAGCCAGGAATGCCAGCACCTGTATAAAATTCTGCTGCTACTGAAATAATCTACTGCATTCTACATTACCATTTTTGTGAAAATTATAGAAACTATTATCTGCCTAATAGAAAGTTCATCTGCTTGTATACAACAGATTAGGCTCATACTGAACCACCATGTTCAGCCATAATGTACTTTCAGTAATAATTAAAACTGAAATTAATAAGTAAATACAAATATATGCTAAACTGGGAGAAGCCCAAACCTTGGTCTTAGTGTAATCAACAAGTATTTATAAACATTGGAACTAGTACTCAAAAAAATGCAATAAAATAATATTGGTAACTGTGTGTAGCGCTGAAGTTATATCTATCAGATATAACTAGATATAACAAATCTAGAATACTGTAGAAATGTAGGATATGAGTTTTTCTTCTATCCTTGGGATTTCACAGCTGATTTAGAGGCTGTGTATTTGGCAAACAACAGTGAGATCAAGAAATAAGTAGTTAAAAAGACGATCAGATGAATCCACTTGGCAACTTCATTAATAAAAAATAAAATTTAGATTTTCCTGCTTGATGCCAGGTGGGGACTGAAGCAATGAGTTTGGTGATCTCCAGAATTCCACACTGATAAGCTGCAGGTTAGTAAGGTAATCTTGGGGCAATTATGATATTAATTGTTAACATGTCATGCATACAAGAAATCCCAGACTTTACCAGACAGGCTGTAGTCTGTCTCCCTGTTAGCTGAGAGGGTACTACTTGTGTATGAGACTGCATGCTAGATTAGATCCCAACAGTTTTGCTTGAATCACACAGACTCCAGTTTCACAGGGGTGTGACCACACTGGGCTGATGTTGCTGTGTAACTTAGATCTGAACTATTCTTGTTTTGCAACCAGTAACAGAAATATATATATATATATGCATCTAGATTCCCTGAAAAATTGTGGACTTTTCTGAAAAGTTGTGAGAATTTTCTGGGTGATAGACTGAAATTCAATCACTATACCACCATAGTTTCATGGGAGTTTTTTCTATATTTTTCTACTATCGTTACAGTTTGAGTTTCTTGAAATATATATTTTACTCTAGATTTTTAAAAATCTTATTCAATGAATGACAGCTCATTCATTTAACCAAATCATTTCAGGGGATTTAAACATGATTTTACACTTGACTGAAGTAACTTAGACATGAAAGGGCATTGTAGAAGTCCCAAGTACTTACATACAGTACCTCTTGAAAATTCAGTTCCAGGAAATGTGTGGTATTTTTAATCTCTATTTTTAAAGCCATAGTCCAGTTTCATTGGGACACTCTAAAAGTGATACAAATCTCTACTAAACTATTTTAACAAATATGCTTTCTCCTTTCTCTCCCAATTCACTATGCTATAAGTTCAAAAAGTCAGGATTAGAATGCAAACAAGCATTCTCCATGCAGCTGTCGTACCTCTTTCGCAGTAGACTGCCATTATACCCAATACAAAGCTTTGCAGAGATATCTAGGCAGGCACAAGTGCCAAAAGTAGTATAACTGTGTTATTGCAATACCTCAACTAATATAACTAGATTACTTCCACTACAGTGCCACAAAGTACAATTACACATTACATAAATATATTCAAGTTTAGTATGCAAAGAAAATTCCAGTTAATCTAAAATAAATGGCTTTTTTCTAATAAAATTGAATAGTTCAAGGATTTCATGCATGGACTATATAGCTCCTGATATCCTTCAAGACTGAAAATTAAGCTTCTAATAATATCAGCTCAAAATTTTTCCCTTATTCAGTGTGAATTAGCCTGTACAAGAGACAATTTAAAGCTGGCCCAGGGCCATCAACATATACCACAGTCACTTCTGAGGCATTACCTAAAGTAATTGTTATAGTTTTGTGAGATCTAATTCACTTTGCATTCTCAGTTTCAGTAATTCATTGCCTTCAGCCTGCAGAAGAGAGACATCCAAGTTCATGTTAGAGACTTCAGCTCACAGAAACAATGGATATGTGCATTTTTCTTCAAATACATGTTCATCACACTTTGTGTAGAACAAAAGAAGAGTACAACAGTCTATGCTAGATATAATATAAAACAGAATTCTTACTGAAATCTGAGACAAGTTAGCCCAAAATAAAGCAGTCATTCTTTCATTTTGTAATTAGAATTGTAAAGATGGAACTAAGACAAGTGCTCTTAATGTTCAAGAAAAAAATACACATAAAACAGATTTACTGAGTGGAAATTTTAGGAGTTTTCATGACAGAAAAGAGGGAAAATACTGTTAAAAGTTGATTTTTTAATATTCTCTCATATATGAAGTAATGATAAAAATTCTCACATTGCAGATCTTGACAATAGCACTCTCAGCACTTGTTTTCTAATGCAAGGTGAATAGGAAAAACAAATTGCAAGTTCAATATCTTTGTATCAACAAAAACACCCATAATAACAAAAAAACATTCACACATGCTACTCTGTCTTTGGTCCTTTGAAATGTAAAAACTTTCTTGGGTCTTAAAGTTGCCCACTATTTATGCAAAATATAAAAATGAAAAGAGATTATTATCCTAAACTGGTTGAGACACTGTTAAAAATAATTTTGCTGGCTAAGAAAATTCAAATTGGGAAAAAAGCCATTCAGAACAGGCTAACCTAGTTAGTCTCATGTTATAGTCTTTGTCTAACCAAATAAACTTCAAATTTATGTAATCTATAGGGTATATTCTTCTCCACATAAGCTCTCTGTTAAAACAGTTTCTGTGATCAAACTCATTTATCTCATTTAAAGAACCCAAAGATTCCAGGTGGCAACTCAGCACCACGCAACTGCTCAGTAACTTACCCAGTGGAATGGGGAGAGAATCAGAAGAGTAAAAGAGAGAAAGCTTGTGGGTTCAGATAAAGACAGTTTAATAGGTAAAGCGAAAGATGTGGAAGGAAAGCAAAACAAGGAATTAATTCTTAACTTCTGAAGGGCAGGAAGATGTTCACCCATTCCCAGGAAACAGAGCTTCACCATGGGTAACAGATTTGGGTAGACAAGCACCATTGCTCAGAACATCCTCTGCTTCTTCTGCTTCCAGTTTTAGATGCTGAACATGATGCCATATGACCTGGAATATCCCTTGGGTCAGTTTGGGTCAGCTGTCCCACCTGTGCCCCTCCCAACTCTTCCCCCACAGCCTTCTCACAGGTGGGAGGGGTGAGAAGCAGAAAAGACCTTGAGATGCAGTAAGCACTGCTCAGCTGTAGTGAAAACTTCCCCTTTTTCAGCAAAAATCCAAAACTTCACCCCATACAGCTACTATGAAGAAAATTAATTTACCCAGCCGAAACAAGCACGCTCTCCAACTCCTGTTCCACACCATATATCATGCTCAAGTCCAACATTATCCAACACTCCCTCATTAACCACCTGAGACTGGGATGCTAATGGCTCAGCAATCAGCCATTTGCAGAGGCAGTGGGTGACTATGCACACAGCAAGAGCCCAGGTGCAGAGGGGTGCACACCCACCACTGGAGGCCACAAGCTGGGTGTTGAACAAGATAAGGGAAGAGGCCAATAAGAAGCAGATCCTGAAGGTGAGATAGTGTATTTTATTATGCCAGTGTCCTCACACAGTGTCCTGAGTGTGAAAAATTCCCTCCAAAGGAGTACCAGGAAATTCACTCATAAACCTGAAGATACTCAACCCTTCTCATCCTTTGATAGAATATCCCGAGATCATTCCCCTAGTCTGGGCCACTCCTGTAAAATATCTGTAAAATGTCCACCAGTGTCTACACAATGACAGCAGTGTTCATTTAGTCCATGAGTTGGGGCTCTATCTGTTCAGTGATCACTTGGGACAGGAGGGGACCAAAGGCAGTTCAGGTCAGGTCCCTGCTGCACTTGCACTGCTCATTGTAAGGCCTCCATTGGTTCATGTGTTCCTGTTATAGCAGTTGCTGCAATACACAACTAACTTCTGTACTCAGATGCTGATACCATGACTTGACAGAGTTCATCTCACAAAGTAATTCTTGTCTTGTCTCGAAAAATTCACAAAAACAATGAAAAGAGATCAGCAAATGCTGTTACAAGGTGCAATTCTGACCTTAGGCACAGAAAAGGCCGTGGCTGTAGTGACTACACTAGAATATATAGTCTACATATACTACAGACAGAGATTCGATGCTGGTTTTGTGAAGCCATTTCCTATGTTTAGCAAAGCAGTAATACTGCAAATGCAGTCAAATAACTGCAGCAATATAACATAAGGAGAATTAATTAAAATAAGTATCAAAACACTATGATTAATATGATCTAAGAAATTATTAATACCATAACTATCACAAATTTTATGCATTTAATGCTGTAACAATACAGCACTGCTTATTCACATCCATCTACTTTTTAACCTGCAGCCTTTACAATAAAGTTATTTGTCCTTTCATAATTTAAACTTTCACAGTTTAAAATGCACTGGTTTCTATTCTCATGCATAAACACAGTACAACTGAAGTAAAATTACAGCAGATGCTTTGTATTTCTCTGGTGTCTGTTTCAGTATCTTTGACTTTTTCACATAACTGATCTTTGTTCTTAGTGAATCGAGATAGTCTAAAGCAGTGTTAGGTTTTCCTGAAGAGAGGAACTGGGGAGTGAGGGACATTAAAAACAAAAAACACACAAACAAGCACCAGAAAGTACCATATTAAAATAGCCAGAATATATTTTAAGACTAAAAGGAAGAGGAAATTGTACCAGCAGAAGTGAATTCTGAAAGAAAGGGATAATATGAGTCAGTGGAGCTATGAACATAAAACTGTTTGACAAAGCCACTCTCAGTGAGGGACCACCCACCCTTGGGGATAGGTGTGACAAGAAAATGTTGCAGATATTTGACAGAGTAGTTTTTTATTATTATTTTGGTACAGGAGACTTGTATGGGAGTTGCAAAAAAAGGAAGTTTAAACTGAACCATATCAATATTGAAATTGATGCTTACAAACCTCTGCACATTTCTGGCACATGTGACTCATCTGCAACAACCACTAGACACTGTCTGGTGGAAAGTTACAGTACCAACAATACCATCAAATTCTTCACCCTGATGGTGGAGGGTTAAAAATAATAATTTCTGTATAAGTTAACCATGGGTAGATGAGCAGGGTGGGGGAAGGTAGGAGATGTACAATCTGAATTTGACGCAGCCTGGCTTTGGAACAAACGTCAGCTTCTGCAACCAGCATCATACTATTGTTCTAACAGAATCAAGTGTGACTGTAGTCCAGAAGATAATTGAGAAGCATTGTTTTAACCAAATCAAGTATAACTCAGGGTAAAGCGTAGGTATGATCTAAGATAGTACCTAAGAAAGAGGATAACCAGTGGATAACCAGGGGTGGAGGTTAGTCAACATATGTATAATTTGAAACTATAAAATCACAAATCAACTCTGTATCCTTGGGCACAAGATTTGGGCATTGCCTGCCCCTGTGTCCTGCGTGCTCAAATAAAGAACCCCATATGATCGCCTTGGTGTTCTTATATGTTTTCCTAGTCTAACAACCCCTTCCTTCTATCCTTTATACCCCAGTTAACTGGCTTTCAAAATCAAATCCTTCAAACAAATGTAAAGATGGAAAGAATAAGACTAAAAATATTATGAGGGGGAATGAAATTTTTGAACCAGGGTTTTAAACTTCAGCTGTGTAAGGAATTATGGATTCCAGGCTAAGGAATTTTGAGTGAGTTAGGTGATACAACACTCAGCAGAACTTTCTTTCTTGCAATTTAAAACAACAACATATGAAGAAATAGTGATCTTTTAATTTTTCTAGAAAGCTTTCATAGGTAGTTTTTTTACAAACAAAAAGCTTCCCCTGAACAACATTGTGGTGGAAACATAGTTATTGACCTACGTTTAATTTCTGAGAGAAAACCACAGACACTGATATCCCCTATGAGTCCACTGAGAATTGTGAAGTACTGAGTTTATATCTATTGTAGGTAAAATCCTATGCTGTGGGGCAAGGTCCCACCAACACTTTCATTCTTGTGCAGACTACACCAGAGAGCAAGGCTCAGTTTCCACATTCAATGATTTCCCCTGCAGGGGAGGAACAGAAGATAACTGAAAGGTACCATTTACCCAAAAAAATCAATACTTATTGTCTTTCATATGATTGTTTCCTGTAGTTACAGCAGAATACTATATTTTTCTCGAGACATAGTATTTTGCCATTATATATATTGAAGAGCCTCAATAACTTGATTATAGGAAGAAAGAATGTTTAGTGACTTTTCTATGCCTTTAGATTGATGCGCAACATTATATGGATTCATTCTTATTAGGCTTTACTTGGCTAGAAGAGATCAGAGTTGGACCAATTAACCTCCAAATATTGGACTAATGAAGAAGAAAAGGTAGACAACAACCTCAGATTTCAAAGGTCAGAGAATTAGCTGATCATTCCAGGCCACTGAATGCAGTGTCTTTTGCAGTGTGCAATACCCTAATCAGGTACGCTGTGCCTAACATTAAATATATTTGTGGTCTATTACCAAAGTTGAGACATGACTACCTTGGTTAAAGTTCAGGTCAAGATGATCATTTTAGGAAACCATAATGTTTTTCCTAAAATTCCAGTTTATGACAGGTTCTGCCAGTATCCAAGTTAATGGATAAAGAAGAAGTGTAAACTTATTTTTCTATTTTCACTTAATTTAATTAAAAGGTAGAGTTTCACCCATTACATTCCTTGGAAAACAAAACATGTTCTAGCAATGGGAAACTTTCAAATACTTAGTAGCACACAAAAAAAATCACTTACATTCTCAAACTGTTTTCCATAGATAGGGTAATTCTAAACACGTAGTATCGCTGCAGACCTCTCCCCAGGGAATAAATTTAAAAAGAAAAAGCACCTTTCTGTTAATGCTGTGAAGACAAAATAAAACCACAGTGATAAACAGTAAGTAAATATTTGTTTTTACCTGAATTTAATAGTTTTGGTGGCCTCCCAAGTCATCTGTAATGCAGTATGTCTTCTCCAAGAAGATGCTTTTCTTTTGATAGTATTTTCTGAAATTTTGCTGAAAGAATATTACCCCTGATGTATGATCCAATGGAAAATTATGAAAATCAACAGACTTAATTCCCTATTGTCTTGTACATTATAGCTCCATTACTGACTTTGAATGGTGTCTTTAGCTTCATTTTAATAGAAATGCAGAATAGAAGTAAATTAAATCTATTCTGATATAACACTTTGGGCCCACTTTGCTTTCCATTTACACCAATGCAATCAGGAATAGAGGTCTAAGTCTGAAACATATACAGGTTATATCAACTTCCCTTCAAAATTAAGCTCACTTAATGTTACCATCTCTGAGTTTTATCAGTTTCATTCAGAGAAACTCAGCTTGTGGCATTTATTGCTTTGAAATATAAGGAATAAAAATGGTATTATTTTTCTTCTCACTCTGATTACAGCAAAGTAGAGATGCTTCAATGACTGATTAATGTGCTGCTCCAATAGTTTTTTCACAGTTCAGAGTGAGGCATCTCTGTTTCATGAACCATATGAACCATGGTACTATGTCAAAGCTAATGAGCCAGATGAAAAGCAGCTTGGATGAGGTATGGCATCTTCATAAAAAATACAGTTTCTAGATGGTTTATCCAAAGCTGACTAGATACTTAATGCAACTACCTTTCACTGGTACTAAGGACAATCTTTATTAGGAGTAGTTTCACAAGAATAGTGCATGAATCACTGTACCAGTGTGTTCTACAGCAAATGTCGTTTTTCATCTTTATAAAAAGATTTTACCTTTTTTAGATTCAAAATTCATATAAAAAATATAACAGGATAATTTGAATTTTTGGAAGTTACAGCTCAAATGTCTCTGATTTTATGTTAATATTCATAGTAATAATGCCTTCAAACAAGATGTCTGCATAATCACCAGATAATCGGATGTATCTACAATTTTATTTCAGAACTACAGTCACTGCACGTCCTTAGTTTTCAATTTGATCTACAACTACTTTTATTCATCTTCAGGTTTATGCATGAGACTTTCACAGTTTTAGAGTGTCAGTTCACTGTTGTGTCCAAGCTGGGCACAACCACCTTGGTTTTGTTTCCATCTTGGTGTGATAACACTCCATCCCTCTCCATCTCAGAATTATGAACCATATTTAGTTTCAAGGCAAAAAGACATTTCAAGGCATTGTTTCTTAAATATTTAGTTTGTTCCCTATTCTCACCATACAAAGATGGCTGTTCTTTCCCTTAGTCCTTTTTCACTTACACCACTGAAGACTTTTTAATTTCCCACACCACTCCAAGTTTATGTAGCCTAAAACTACAAGAGGTTACTTGTTTTTCATCTCAGCTTATATTCTAAAAGCTTTCTTAAAGTTTTGATTAATTCAGTTAAGCCCCCTTTAGCCCTCTTCTACTTTTTTTTCCTTTCATTTCTTTGGATTTCAAGTTTGGTTTCTTTGTTATACAAATATATAATTACACAGTGGAAACCTCTTTTAATCATACGTGTAATTGGAGCTTTATTAATACACTTTATATTGTTTTATCTGTTTCCCCCTAGGCTCAACATTTGTTGTAAAACCAACTAGATGATAAATGCATGAAAATATGGACAACAAAATGATTTAAAAAATTTATAATTCTTTAGACAGCAAATAAATGGCTAAGAAAATATGTGAAAATCAGCCTGTAAACAACACCCTTTATGACAAATAACCTAATTACAACTGGTTTACAAGTCACAACAAGGGTCAAATAAAAAGAAACATCTGAAAGAAAGACCAAGCTGTGATCTGTCTGGTCCAAATAGATAATATACCCACTCTTCTAAGTTAATGAAATCTAAATGGCAGCTGTATGATATCAAGGCCTAAGATATCTCAGGGTATTCAAGCTCAGTAACTTTCAGTGAAAATATTGCTTCTGACTCCTAGTAACAGACAGATGAACAAATACAGGCATAAAAGAAAATTCAAGAACAAGTAAAGTCAGCAAAAAAAAAGTAAAAAAATTATCATCAAGAAAGCATAAATGTTCTTACAAACACTTATAATAAAAACCAGTGAAAATGGCCTCCCCATAGCTCTTGCTGGGAAAAAAAATGTTTCATTTTCCTTTGGTTGTGGTTATCTCTTTCAATTATGTTTGCTAAGTGCGGTCAGAATCTGCCCAGGTAAGAAACAAACTGGGAAGGGAAAAAAGGCAAGACTGAAGACAAGCCACAATGTACATTGAAAGTGGCCATCCAGGACACAAGCTACCCACAGGGCACAGTGAGACCTGCATCCCCTGCAGCATCTCTGGGACAGGGACCAGGGCCCCAGGCTGGGCTGAAATGGGCTGTGGGGCCACGGGCAGAGTGCAGCCCCAGGGAGGTTAATCAGGACCACTGAGGACTGGGGGGTACCCTCAGAACCCTGAGAAAAGGAAGAAAAAAGGACATGCTGAGACCAGAGCATCTGATCTGCAATTAGGAATTAGAGATGTTTGGAAACAAAATGAGTGATGGAAATGTCTATAGAGAGAAAAAGCTGCAGGGAATATAACCTTAGCAACACCAAGAGCAATTTAGTTTTTATCAGGCAGAGACATCGAGCTGGCCATTACACTGATTCGAAGAAAAAAAGTGTGATTTATCTTCCAACAGCAAGGATATTTTGTGTGAATCTGAGGCTGGAATTTATTTTTAAGGGAAGTTCACAGTATGTCTGAGGTGTCCTTCATGTCAAGACAGATGATGCTGCTTTATTTGCCAGTGAAATGATTCAAGGGCAATAATGCTGAGCACACTATCAAGAGAAGGGGGTGGAGAGCATTGCAATAATCTGAGTTAAATTTTTCAAATCTATAGAAAAGATGGTAAAAGATGGCAAGATTCTAAAGATCACTAGGCAAAAGTATAAAAATTCTGAAGACCTATCAGATATTTAGACTGCACAGTCACTGGTAAAAAGATTGTATGTTTTAATCTTGAGTAAATTAAGATCAACAACAAAAAAACACCCTTCAGCCTGTCAGATTTCCTGTGGGGTATTAACAGGATTTTTCCATTCTGTTCGTTTAAATTAGGATCACACCATCTTTTCATGGTAAGACTTCACTTTAGAAGGATTGTCTCTTTTTTCCTAAGAGAATTGCCTCTGGATAACAGAAGACCTTTCTCAGGCTGTTGACTACCATGGAAATAAACAACAGAGCCCAGATCTTTCTGGAAAGGATTTCTAATCAACACAGAACTAGCAAAAAATATACTATTTTAGTGTGGGGGGTTTTTCATATTAATGATACCAATCCCTTCTGCAGCATAGTTTTGTGATCCTGATGAACAATGGCTTTGGATGGATTTATTACAGAAGACAGAATGCATTCCACTTTTCCAACTGACCTGATGCCTTGCTTTTGATCACCTGACTCACTGTGATGTGCTTGAGGACTGCCCATTTAGAAACTCATGGCACACACAAACTTTCAGGTAAAAGGCACATTTGAATGTTGATAAAGGTGTTTTTTGACAACGCACATGAAATCTTTATCTTGGCTTCTATGACTAACTTGATCATTTCAGAAGCTCTTCCTTATCAATTAAAATTTTAATAAAGCAATCTAGCTTTGCAGTGTCAAAGTATGAGCAGAAGTGGTCAACCTGTCTCTCCTAATGATAGTTTTTGAATGACAAAGCTGTCTGGCCCAATTCTGTGCCTTTGTCCTGTCACTTGTGAGATAGGAAGTTGTGCCCTGGCATTATTTTCTGTCTGGCAGGGAGGGATTGATGGGTTTTTCCTCAGGTGGCTAATATTAGATTTTGTGGAGTCCTTTTCAGAGGCAAAGAGTCAGCATCCTAGTCTCTTTTCTTAGGGGGAGCAGGGAGGGGGAGGGGAATAAAATTGAAAAAAAAAAAAAAAAAAAAGAAAAGGGCCNAAAAAAAAAAAAAGAAAGGTGTATCTAATACAGTGAAAGCCAGTCCCTGTGGAGAAGTAGAAAAGGAATAGTTCTGCTTGTGCTTCCTACTAGGGATAAAGCTGTTTGATATCATAGGAGGCTAGAGGTAGCCTACAGGTACCTTTAGTTTGGGCAATTGTAGCCAAAACACTCCTTGGCATATATAGAGATTATTCATGTGGCATGGAATATGCACAGTAGAGATACATTCAAGTGCATAAATTGGGAAATCTTGTAATGACGCTTCAGATTTTCAAATCAAGACAGTAATATGCCAATCAAGGAGTGAATAATTGCACTCTAAAGCACTGAATGAGTCTCATTAGATCCAGGACATTTTACACATAATCATATGCTCAGCTATTCTATCAAAAATCTGACAAATTAGGGTTGATATTTCCCTACTGGAAAAGAGCAAATAAAGCAGTTGGCTCAGATCTTCTCAGCAAGCCACATAAAATAGAAATTTGCACTACATTCTTTGCCTCTCAGAGATGAAGGAGAAAAAATCCAGTCCATAAAGATAGCAAAAGAGCTCAGTAAGTGACTTACTCTGTAATCCTACTAACAATTTCCTCTGTTCTGCATCGGCTTACTTTGACACAGATTGTCTTCCTGGTTGACTTTTAATATAAAAAGAATTAAAAAACAAGTGTTTGAGTGCAAAATGTTTTGAATGTGCTAATAACAAAACCTGATTGTAAATACACTGCAATCTTTATGCAAACCAGTAATAAAGCTGGTTTTGTTTACCCTTTTCATGGATTAGCAATGTCTGTGTATAAAAATGTAACAATTCTTAGATATTAAGTTTCCTTTTCTTTAGTAGAATTACAGATACAGTATTAGGAATAACAGTTCACATTTACACTTGAAAAGTGAAAAGCATAAAATATGAAAATACTGTAATGAAGAAAAAGAGAAGCAGGCAAAGCCTGTCAGAAAGAGCAGGTAAAATTCAAGATAAAATCCAAGCTATGGTGAAGTGGACAGAGATAAAAAGGTTCTATGTGTAGAGAAGCATTGTTTTTATTTTACTCAGATATAGTCACATGTCTAAAAGTACCTCTTGGTCAATTTTTATTTCATTTTGGGGATCAGAGTCAGGTACACACCAGGGCTTTTTGTTTATGCCTTCTGGATTTCCACTTCAGTTTTAGTCTCTTCACTATTACTGCTCCTCAGCTGAACTCATGTTCTTCATATTTAATAAGATTCCATTTAGCATCCATCACATGTAATTTCAATTTACATGGCTAGCTTGTAATGTGCTTTTTTCTAAGTTGGGAAAAATTGAATTCTGAAATGGAGTTGTGGTCGGAGCAAAAGGGCACAAGAGCACTTCCACTCTGTAAGGGTTCAGCTATCACCTGCTGAGACACAGAGCCTGCATTTTTCTGATTTAGTGCTACTTATTTCAAGTAACATGACGAGGACAGGAATGTGTCCTTTGTGTGATTTAACAGGAGTAGAAGAAACAACTAAGGGATGTTTGTTGGTCATTGTTTCCAGTATTTAATAGGATACAACTAAACTAGTCTTTTCCCCCACCCCCCACCTCCATCCTTTTATTTTTTAAAAAAATCCAGATTTCATTCAGGTGTGTCTCCATGTAAGCACACAGCACAGTTACATAACACAGTAAGTGTTAAGTAATCTGGTAAACTCCTGAAACAACTGAGGCTCAATGGTTCTTGGGTAACCAGGGCACCTTAAAAATAAGCAACATACATAAATTGTATACATTGCTCTTTGAGACTTTAGATATGGCCTTTTTTTCAAAGGCATCAATTGAAGTTAATGGCTTGGGCTCAGGACAGAGTTCCTGCAAAGAGGAACATTCATTCTAAAATCTGGAATAGGTGAAATTAAGGTCACAGTCTTATTTAATAGATCAAGAACAATACCTTTCCCTGATTAATCTAACACTTGGTTTAAGTGCCTCATTAACAAAGCTATTCCCTCTGGCTTCTTAAAAGAGCTACGGAGGACTATTTAGCTGAAGAAATTTGCTGGCACAAAAGTCTCAAGACTAGGAATGTGGAATTATGAAAGGTAATAAGCAGAAAGATGAAGGAGAGCTTTCCCTCAAAAAAGAATCTTATTTGTTAGGAGTTGCCAAAGCCAGTACCCCAATGGAGGCCAAGCTGCCACAGGTCCAGCAAGTAGCAAGACTGAATTCCTAAAAGACACACATATACACACACATGCACATAGAATAATTTAGGTTGGAAAAGAATTTTAAGATTATCAAATCCAACAGTAAAAATGTATGCACAAGCACAGCCAGCTGCACAGGTCACATACAGACAGCACTAGCAAAAACAGCACTAATGACCTCATCCTGTTACTGTTTCTGGATGATCAGCATGAAAGCCCATTAGAGAATGAATCCCTCCAGTAGCTAGCCAATGGCACATAACCCACACTGGAGCCCTGGTCTTCCCATTTATATACCTGGATGCCAGCTGGCGCTGGCTGGAAGATCCCCAGCTAGCTCCAACTCCTGGCTGTGCCAGGGGCCATTCCCGAACGTGCCAGCAGAACAAGGCGGTTCTTCCATGGCAGCAGGCATTATGGTGTCTAAGTTTCGGAGCAAGGACTAGAGAAGGCTCTTTTCTGTATGATTTATGAGACCTTTATTCCCCAAGAGGGAGGGGATAAAAAAGAGGTCGAGACAAAGCCCGTGCCTGCTTTTAAACTGGGGGGTGAGGGTCGTGAGGCAGGCAGGAGATTGGTCCCAGGACAGATGGACAAGGGTTTTTCTATAACATAGGGCAGGGTCAGGGGAAAGATGGAAAGCTGACCAAAGCTTCCAGAGGAAGGGCAGGGGCAGGAGAGGTGGACAAAGGGACAGAGGAGGAGATACCTTTGGACAGTACCTGACTTATCAGGGTTGGGGGCAAGTAAGGATGAACCACAGGATAAACAAATCCAAAGCAGCTGAACAAACCCCACCACCACACTGGACTTGTGAGCTCGAGGATGCAGCCCCACTCCACATCCCACTCAGACCTACACACACAGGTACCCACACTATGGACCTGCCCAGCACCTGGTCTTAGACACCGTAAGGCCCAGAACTGGCTTGACGACTCTCTTCAACAAGCTTACTTTTGGTTAATGTATCCTGAGTCGGATGCAAGGGAGAAATACCAAAATTAAATTCCTCAAGACAAAACAACAGAAATTTTACTGGAAAACTTCAGAAAATCAGGAAACTTTGGCAAAAGTTTGAAGCAAAGTTCAGTCAACATAAATCATTTCACAAAAACTTAGCCCATTAATCTTAAGCATAAATCCAAGCCCCTCTGATTTTAAGTTACTCAGACTTTAAGAAGAAGGAATTAGAAGAGAGTGATATAGAGAAGAACAAATATACCTACCACTCCTGGTTCTGTCACTGTTTCAGATGATGTAAATTCTAAGAGGAGGTAGGGTCAAGACACATATGGACCTCATGCTTTGCTTAAGTACACTTTGACCTTCCTGGGCCTTCCCCCAAGTGGGACTTTCAGTTATCTATCCACTCAGAGGTAGGTGTGGAGCATGGCCTCTGGAGTGCCAGGGATTTGCAGTCCCTGTGAAGCTGGGATACAGGCCCCAGGAAGCAGTGACCTGGGTGCTTAGGGCAGTGCATAGCCTCACTAAAGGTAAGACCCAACCTTCCCTTTCCCCCACACATGCTGGCAAAAAGTTTTGAGACAGTCATTTTCTCCAGTCTCTCACAGACACCCAATAGATTACATAGCTGGCCCTTGGGTCCTCCAATCCCTCACCCTTGCACAGAGAGACAGAAATGCCCCCAGTAGCTGGTCCAGTTCATAAACCTACCAGCAGTCAAAACCTACCCCTGCAAGGAGCATGCACAATCCAATTGATGATCTGAACCTCCTTGTTTCTCCAATGGTGGATCAAACGTGCTTCTGTCTCTCCACCTTCTGGCCTAGACTTGTGCCACACTTGACTCCAAAATCTCCCTCCCCATTTGCTAGTTAGTGTAGCTGGATGCAGGCTGTGATCACACCCTGGTGTGCCTACCCACACAACATGCGTGAGCTCTGGGGTCTCCAGGTGCTGGCCCTCAGGGCTGTGACCAATGGCCCCACTGCCATTCCTGGCACTTGGACATCCATACACACACAGGCATGCAGAATAGAGTCCTGTTACCAGAAAATCAGCTAGAAATGGCATGAAATGAGAAGCCATAACAGCCTGGAGAGATCAGTGCAGAACACAGGCACACAGGTGTATTGACTGGCAATCTGTTTACATGCAATCAACCCCTTTTATCATCTTTTCCCCTTTCTTTCTCCCTTACATTTCCTTTTTAAACCATCTTAATACCTCTCTTTTCCCACCTTTCATGCTTCCCCTAAACACCCTATAAGAAATCTCCTACAATTCCAAGATGTTTTTTCCCAAACCCCACAGTCAGTGCCATACCCCTATCCAAAGACTGCCAACCCTCTCAGTCCAAAAGGTGATCCAGAGAGGTTTTCTGATAACTCCTTTTCATGGGTGTCATCCCAGGCCTTGGGATTGAGGCTCCCCTGGAACAGCCCTGGGAGGAGGAGGTGGGCAGAGTCTGTACAATTAAGGTTTCCCTACCATCTGTGCTCTTCTGTGTTCTTGGTGATCAGCTTTTAATCACCTTTCCTAATGTTCACATCAAAGGTCTAGCATGATATTAAAAGAAGATATGCCAAAGGTGTCAGCAGATTACCCAAATTCAGACAGCATTATCCATATTTCAAAATGTTGCTCGGACAACACCAGGGGTTTTCTCTGTTGAATATTGAGGGTGGCTTCATCACATTATCTCAACTGTTCATCTTCACCTGTAAGGTGAAACTTTACAGATTTTTCTGAAGAATTCTGGTACGAACAGTACAAAACTATGGTCAAAAGCCAGGAGAACCCATTCCAGTCTATATTAAAGATCATTTTTCAAGTAGTACCTCCTGTTTCAAATTAATTAAATGTGAATTAATTTGGTCAATTACATTTGATTAATTATGTGGCATGTGATTGCTGAAATAATCATTTTAACAAAGTGTATGTTACAAAATAATGAAATAATTGGTAATTGTGGTCTGTTAGAAACTTGTAAGAATTGGAAATTGTAGGAATAAAAACACTCAATCTTGGAGTTTGACATGATCAGCTCACAAAAGAGGGTAAGACTACAATTTCTCTGCTACAGAATATAAATAAAATCACACACCTCATTACTTTTTAATCATATAGGAAAAATCTATATTCAATACTTACACAGATTTATGCTTACAGAGAAAACATATTATTGAAAGTATTTGTTAATTAATTTTAGCTTACAGTAGAATATGTACAGAAATCTTTTAAAAGAAGTTACAAGGGATTAGGAGGCAGGCAGGCATAATTTCATTAGAAGACTTTTTACAATGTCAGTCACCCTTTACAATGAATTATTGAATGAACTTGAAAATAGGAATACCTGTGTAAGAAACAAAACAGGTTAGGTTACAATATCCCTTTCTGTTCTTGAAATTAATGATCTTGAAAACTTGGGGGAATAAAACCTTATGCACTGTCTTATCTAGCCTGTGTACTGGTGTAGAAGAAAAAACAGTGATAGTTACTTTAATTGGGTTTTTTTGAGGGACTGAAAGAAAATGGAAGTAAGGCTCTGTAGAAACATGGTGTTTGCTTTTCATACAGACAAGTGGGAAGAGTAAAAGTAAGGGCACATCAGCATGTCTGGGAGAATGTACTGCCTGAGGCAATGACCTGTTTCAGGTTTTCCTCTGTCCTTAGAAGTCACTTTTTGGCACCTTCTATTCTCCTTCCTAATTTTCAGCAAAACCAGGACAATCATTAAACCTTTATTCTGGCATAGGGCACTAACAGCTTTCTATCCTTTAAACAATATGAAATCCTGCTTTGGAGAATAGTAAGAAATACTTGCTAGTGCATAATTTGAAAATTCTGAAAATTATCCTTGAGTCTGAATTTATTTCTGGACCTTGCTAGCTTTATATTCTGCAATGTTTGTCTGAACTATATTTCCATGTCAATATGAACATTGTCAGAAAGTAGTAATACAACTGAAATGCCTAAAAAGATTGTTAAAAATTTTTAAATGCTGAAATATTTATATCAAGAGGGAAAAACTGAACTGGGGTTTAGCCTTGGGAAGCAGGGAAACTTCAAAGAAATTGGTGGGTATAGCCAAAGGTATTTCACAGGTTTAAAACCTCATAAAATATGTGAATTCGAGGTAGCTGCTCTAGGTTGATTAGATTACTAAAATTAAACATTCCCTTCTATCTGAATAACAGTCTTTAAAGTACAAATATATATGTCCCATAATGCAGTGTGCATTCAGCTATCCATGAAATAAGTGAGGGGGAGGAAGTGAAAGAGGAGTGTCAAAACAGACAAACTACCAGCTGAAATAATAGCACTAATTTTATTTTTATTGATACACAAAAATGCTCATTTTTCCAGAGGCTAAGGGACATATTCCTTAAGGACAAAATGTCAGCCTTAGCTCATTCAGTGACTACATCTTTGCCATGAGAGATTCCTTGCAGGCAGTGTGCTACATTTTGGTTTTCTGGCTCACATAGGCACTTAAAGGTATTTAAAGGTATTTCTGACAGAGTTAACTATAATGCCAGTCAACCAACAGAAATGCAGAACTTTTTATTCTACTACAAATGTGAATGGTACATTTTCACCTTAATCCCTTCACTTGGATAACCACACTGATATTTAATTACCTATTGAGAATCAGGGTCCTAATTAGGGCTGTGCAGAGCTATTCACACACTGAACCTGAGTGAACAAGCCTCTCACTGTTTTCAAGTTTATTGCCATTAGCCCAGTGGGTTTGCTCTTCACCACAAGACTTAGTTCAACCATTATACTCCAGAGAAAGAAAAACCCTGAGAACACAAACACTGATATTACTGCACTCTACCAGGAGCCCATTGAGCTCTTCTATCCTTTTGAATAAGCTATTAAAAGAAAAAGTAAAAAAACTGTAGTAGATCCAACCAGTGCGGAAATTAAAAAAAAAAAAAAA
>VXBR01006743.1:168715-303987 GCA_013400215.1 Cisticola juncidis
CTGGTTTTTGGTACTTGGCTAAACATCCTTAAAAGAGCCCTGTTGTAGTTTGGGTCCATGGACGGCAGTGAGAGCGCTGGACATGGAAAGGAGGGTGTCACCCTGGCAGACTCCTCCGGGCAGTGCCATGGGTGACGTGAGAACACGGGAGGATGGACCTGTGTTTCCTGTGGGGGGTCTGTGGTGCGAGAAGGACTCCTCTCGTCCTGGATGGAATGAGGATTGTTTGTTTTTAAAGGATGATGGTTTGGATTGGGAACCCAGGGTTGTTGAGGGATTGAGGAAGTAGATGAAGGTAATGTGCTGGAGTCAACTATGTGAGCATGGATGAAATGGAAACTGGGGGGAGGAGAGGCAGTGTTCTGGGAGGTTTTCTCTTCTGCTTTTGGGTGGTTGGGTTTTCTTTTCCTTTTCTATTGTCCACTGTTATGTAGTTTAATAAATTGTCTTTCTGTTTCAAGTATTAGGCCTGCTCTGCTCTGTTCTTGACCACATCTCACAGTAGTTCATTAGATAAAATACACACTCATGGGTGCATTGGCATTTTGTCCAGTGTCAACCCATGACATAAACCCACAGCAGCACAGGCACTGTAGAGGCAAGGAGATGAGGCCTGATTCCTTATTCCATAGCTGGGCAGCAAAAGCTTGCATTTTTGACCTTCAGAAGTTCTCTGCATTCATCTAACAGCAACAGTATCCTGCCACTGTCCCCCCATTTCACATCTACTAATATTTTGGTCTGATACTTTTTATTTGCATATTCAAGTCCTTTGGAGAACCCAACTGTTTTTACCTTAGGGCCTGAAGAGCAATTCTGTCTCACTGACAGGCTTAAGGTTACACTAGGGAAGTATAATTTATCAATATGTTATAGTACATGTTGTAGTCAAAATCCACCCTTCAGTGTTTTCCTTTAAAAAAAACCCAAACACAAACAAACAAAAGACCAACCAAGGGAAAGAAAAAAAAAAAAAAAAAGCAAAAAAAAAGCAAACAAACAAAAACCCAAACCCCAAACAAACAGAAACAAACAAACCAAGAAACAGAAGGAAGGCATGTTTATTATCTCCACTTTCTTGGGTTTTAATGAGAGACTGGGACTGAGCCTGTTTCCAGTACAGTTTTCAAGGTGACCTCAGGAATAACTATCTTAACATCTATCAGCCACTTTTATTCAGATAATTTACCTAGGCTGACTTTTCTCTGTGCAATCAGAATATTATTTTACAAGGACACTCTTAAATCTACCAGAAATTCCCCAAGATTTATAGCATATTATCAGACATTGATTTATTTTTCTCATCATTTTCTCTGCAACTGGATAAAAATGAGAATAATAATTTAAACTGATATTTTTAGATAGGATTAAAATTTACAACCTATAAAAAATTATAATAGAGGATGCAAAAACTGGGGCAAGTTTATGCATAGAAAATAGAGAATAGTTTATGCAAGGCAAATTTTGAGTCTGGAATGCATGTAGTGCAGAATAATTCACGACATGACAGTTGGTAGAAATGCATCTTTACAATGAAGAAGTCTTCTGAACTCCATACTTACACTTTTGCATATTAGGAGAAAACTAGACAGTCTCTGCTGGATGAGGATTACCAGCTAATTAATAATTGCTTAGTACCCATTTTTTTTTCTCCTAGTCCAGCAATGACTTTTTTTTTTCTCCTAGACCAGCTCAAATACAGTGGATACAGTCCTGTTCCCTGAGTAATTCTAACCTACCTCTAAATAGCTCAGGATGCATCTGGCACAAGTTAAATGCTGATCTTTTCTCTATCAAAGGGAGGCACTATACTCCTCTTAAGAAAAAACACAAAATAAACAATTATCTGTTGCTGTTTCTCTTACAGCCAGGTCCACTTTCTCCAGCTTTTTGCTACTGCAGTGCTTTTTTTAGAGCTGAGAACAGTTTGTTTGATACATCTAATAGCAGTCATATGGCCATAAATCTGCACGGCAGGAGACAGTGAAGTCATTAGTTTAACACAGCGACAGCTGGAAGAAGATACCCGTCACCCACTAACTGAAAACTTTTCGTCATACTCAGAAACAAATCGGTGTCTGGGTGTTGCATGTTTCAGAGCTTCTAGTGTGAGAATAGTGTCCTTGGAGATACCATCCCAAAGGACTTACCTCTAAAGGTTCTGTATTCACACCTCTCTTGGTTTTCTCCCACCCAAAGGAGAGTAAGACTCAATTCAAAATGCTTAAGGCAAAATTTCTCAAGTAATTCAATTTTTCTAGAATATTTTTCTGATATTCCCTAAATACCAGAAATACATAACTATTTTATAGTTTCAATTTTTTTATTTATTTCTTGTTTTAAACATCTATGAGGCCTTCTTTTGGAAGACAGGTTGTTCTTCCAGCTCAAATAACAATAGGAATTACTTGCAATGTTTTGAAATTATTATTACTGGCTCAAATTAGAATTACACCACTTTTAAGGGGTCTTGTAGACCTAAATATGTTAATGCATTCCACATCTTAAATTAACACTTTGATTTTTCAAGTGACAAAACAAAATATAGTATTCAAATTGAAAATTTTATCCTTTTTTTACTTCACATTATTTTTTTTTCTTGTCCATTGTTCAAGTTCAATGCCAATTAAAGGAAAATAATAAATTACATAGAATGTCTCCCTCCAAGCCCCATAATTACTCAGAAATAGGATTTTTATATGTACTCTTTGGGAAAAGATTTAGTTCATAAGACCTTTTGTCAGAGGTTAAGTTGCATTCTCTGGATCTTTAGTTTTTAAGTAGTGAGGGACTGTGGTGGGTTGACCTTGGCTGGATGCCACATGCCTACCAAAGCTGCTCTATAACTCCCCTCCTCAGCTGGACAGGGGAGAGAAAATAGAATAAAAGGCTCCTGGGACAAGATCAGGACTGGGAGGGATCACTCACCAGTTACCATCATGAGCAAAACAGACTCAGTTTAGGGAAATTAACTGAATTTATTACTAATCCTATCAGAGTAGCATAATAAGAAACAAGCCCAGTTCTTAAAACATCTTTCCCCCACTCCTTCCTTGTTAAGCTAAACATCAGTCCAGAGTTCTGTACCTCCCTGCAAGCGGTGTGGGAACGTGAGGAATGAAAGCCCTGTTCATCACACATTGTATCTGCCATTCCTTCCCCCTCAGGGGAAGGACCTCTCACACTCTTGCCCTCTCCAGCGCGGGGGAAGCTCCCACAGGACACAATCTCCACCAGCTTCTGCAGTGTGGGACCTCTCCACTGACTGCATCCCTTCAGGCACAGGCTGCTCCAGTGTTTGTCCCCAGTTGGATCACAAACCCCACAGCAAACCTGCTCCAGTGTGGAACCCTCTCTCCATTGTCACAGTGCCTCTAAAAACCCTCCTGCTCTTGCCCCCAGCTAGCCCAGGCACTGAGGCAGGCGCAGTCGAGGATCAGCCTGCAGCTTCGTGAGCAGGGCTGACTCCCGTGGGCTCTTTTGCCCCGAAAGGGCTTTGAGGAGATGTCATTGTGGTAAGGCAGAGGAAAAAGAAAGAGGGATCCAATCCAGGTGCAGCAGAGTGGGTTTATTAGCCCAGCTCTGAGTCCCGGATCCGACCCAGACACGCGGCTGACACAGTGTTTTAAAGGGGGCAAAAGGGGAGGAAAAAGGGGTGGGGTTGGCTGCTTCCAGCCAGTGGGGCACAGTCTCTGGGGAGAATAGGGGTGAAGGAAGGCACTTCGGACCAGTTACAAGGAGTTGGGAGGGGAAACCAAAGGCGGGAAAGGGTTTGCAAAGGCGGGAAGGGATTTGCAAAAGGCGGGAAGGATGATGGACAAGTAAGGGGCTGCTGCATAACAGCAGGTGCACACACGAAGAAGACAAAACAAAGGAATACCAATTAGGTGGGGGGCAGGGTACATGGAACTGAACTTAATACAAAGGAATTAAACTTTACATCAAACAGAACTTATTACAGAGCAACACATTTAAAATCATGCACCGCCACACTCCATGGCTCCATGGGTCCTGCCAGAAGCCCATTCCAGAGTGGGCTCTTCCAAAGGGACACAGGCTCTTCTGGGCATCCACCTGCTCCAGCTCGGGGCCTTCAGGGGCTCCAGGTGCTTCCCAATGGACCTCACCATGGTGTTAGCCACGGACTGCAGAGGAATCTCTGCTCTGCCTGCAGCACCTCCTCCCTTCCTTTTGCGCTGACCGTGGTGTCTGCAGAGCTATTGCCCTCACAGATGGCCTCTCATGGCTCATGGGGCCAGCCTGGGCCAGCAGTGGGCCCATCCCAGAGCCACCAGAGAACGGCTCCCTCAGACACGGGGGAAGCTTCTGGAAGCTTCTCAGAGGGGCCATCCCTGTAGCCCTCCACTACCAAAACCTTGCCACGCAAACCCAATACAAAGATCCAGCTTGCAAAGTAAAACTCACGTTAGTAGTTCCTGCAGCCTATGACTCTGCATACCACAGCCATTCATACACTATTCCTGATGTAAGAACAAGCAACAAAAATGGTACAATTTTCACATCTCTAATCAGCTGCAATGTCCTGTTTTCCTTGTTGGAGAAAGCAAGGTTCTTTAGAGATACACTTCCAGGAAGTGCTGCAATTACACAACATCAATGCAGTTCTTAATTCCATGATTTAGGATAAATTAACAGTAATAAAAGACTCATTCCATACTGGATGTTCAAGTCCAGAAGATAAAAAAAGTGAAGATCAGAACTTTAATGAGAAACAAATTTGTGTTGGTATCCCAGCATTACAGAGGTGACCTACCAGAACCTATGTATAGGCTTATCTTGTACCTTCCACAGAAACACTTTTGAGAAAAGTGAAATATTCCCACTATTTGACAAGGAAACAATGCAAAAAAAAATCCTTATATGTTCGTATGAGTTATTTTCTTCAAGGTTACTCTAACCTTCTGTTGCCATTTGCCATGAATTTGCCTTGCAAATTTGAATTATCATTCATTTCCCTCCTTCCATCCATTCCAGAATTACTTAGGTTTACCTCTTTGTTTAATTTGCTTGTTGGACCAGATCCTCCCTTTTGCAAATTAATTATCCAGGTAAATGTATACTACTTTCATAGAAATTATGATGTTGTGCAAGTTCTACAAATGAATAAATGAAAAAATGAGTTTTGTTGTATCAGAAAAAAATACTCAAAAGGTTTAATAAGATCTAAAACACCAAAAAAAAGGATTGACACTGTTATATAATCTTATTTAGAAAAATAAATAGCCTTGTCCTACCTTGAGTCAATAAGCTTGTTTAATCACTCATAAATGAGGTACAATATTTTACTATAATTGTACATGTCAGTCTCAGTCTCTTGAGATGCTGTTGTCTACTGTGACAGAAGCATTCATAAATAATTAAACTTTTTTTTTTCAAATCTGAAGGGAAACATAAAATGGGATTTGACATGTAAATGAGGGATTTACTTCACTATCCAAAAAAATCAGATTTTTTTTCAATTGATTTATGTGAGAAACTTGAAAAAGTTTTATTGGAAGTGTTTGGTTGAAACCTGCTTTAAAGTGGAATTGGATGTTAGATTTAAACAACTTCTTGGCTGTGCAAAAGTCTTACCAGCTTTTAGTAAAAAGTTTTGGGAGCCTTGCATTAGAACAATTAATCACTGAAATGGAAAGAAACTAGTGTATCCATTGGCACATAGATAAATCACACATGATTTCTTTCTAAAGTCTGGTCACTGAGAATAATAGAAAACACAGCTGGCAGGAACATTAGGAAATTATCTACTCCATTTCATTCCTCAAGCCAAAATCAAGTGCACACTTGTTGTTGCCTGACAGATACTGTTTAACATCCAGTCCTGGTGCTTCCACACTTTCCCAAAGCAATATGGTCCTTAAAGATAGAAAGTCTTCTGAGGTATGTCAGCCTTAATCTACCTTGCTTTAATTTATTTTTTTGTCACACACATTTCAGATATGGAAAGCAGTTTATCCTTTTCCTCTCTGCAGCAATCTTTTCTATACTTCAAGACCACTATCACATTTAACATGATGCAAGGCTTTTCAGCACATCTAGCTTTTCAGTACTCAAAAATTGCCAGAGAAGTAAGCAAAAGTCTACCCTGAGCTCCCAGAAACTGAGCTCTGAATGAAGACTGTGCTTGGCTGAACTCAGTTTTGGAAATCCTTTAGGCTAGAAGAAAAAAGGCAACTTGAAATGTTGTCAGGAGCAGTTTTTATGCAGAGCAAGTTGCATTATCCCCTTGTCACAATGAATATGGAGTACTCCGTTAAGACACAGCAATGCAATATTTATGTGTAGCTCCAGTGGACTTTTGCAAATTTTATGATGAAGTGAAGGATATACCATGTGTTTTGGAAAGTGTGTCAAACCTGGACAGATTTCCTAGAGTTATGTAACCTCAGTTTCTAGGGGAATATCTACACACGAATGAAATTATTCATAGGTAATTGACTTCTCTGTTGCTGCTCAAGGATGTGCATCTCTTTGTTTAATTTAGGAAAGTGGGAGTTAGGGCCTAGTTTTCCAGTATCCAATATTTTTCACATGGCAGGAACTTCTACTAATCAAATTCTGTTGACATGCAAAAGTCAGAAAACTTTTTTTTTTAAATTCATTTGTTTCTTTCTCATTTTTCATTTTAAATATGTGCCAAAATAAGTTTCAAAAGCAAACACCCAATAGTCTCTTAAGGAAGGACATGATGCTGCATCCTATCTATAAGACAGAAACAAGAAGTAAAAAACTGGACTTGAGCTGGACTTTTTTTTCTTCTTTTACTGACAATGTCAATATTTTTCAGAAAGATATATGCACATTGTTTGGGTACAATTCTATTTGAACACTCAGATGAGCTTCCCTGAGCTATTTCTCTACTGATGGAAGATTAAACCCATTTCTGTTCCCAAGAAGATAAGTTCATAACAACCAGTTCTAAAACATTTTTCCATATGAAGTAGAACAATTATTTATTATTAGCCAGGTAAAATCTGCCACTCTACACATCTCAAGTTCCACATTTGTAGGCAGTAAAAACAGACTGTCACTCAAGCTGGGAATAGCTTATATTTAAGCCTAACACATATTATTCTAGGTGATCTATTTTTGCAATAAATCTTCGCATGTGTTTTGGAATGTATGTTTTTCAAGTGGTGGTTGTAAATGAGAAGAGGACGACTCACCCAGATGTTATCCAGTTTGCGGGTGGTATTCAGTCAGGACATTTTTTCATAGAAAACCCTACTCAGTGCAGCTTGAGTTTTGCTTTTCTCTGTGAAAGATATTCACAAAGAAAAATGCTGCAACATCAGCATTTCCAAATACATATTTTTATGGATGTTCCTTTTTCAGAGATCATTTTAGAACTGTTTCATAAATGTGCAAATCTACACAAGGCTAAACATATCAGAGTCTGGGCTCTAGGATGGTTTTGGCCAACCAGTTTGATCACTGTAGTGGTGTAATAGCTAACTTCTAGTTGACTAATTTTTGTACCAGTTAAAGAAAGTTCAAGTGATACTTATTGTCCATACAAAAATGCTTCTCCATGCCTCCATTCCCACTTCTGTCTCCCCTGTTTCAGGATTGAAGGGATTTCCAGAACTTTTGTTATAGACCTTTGCACACTCAGAATCCAGTATCACTTGAGCTTTCCCCAAATGATATCCTCTAAATAATAAAAACAAAAAAGGCTGAAAGAGTTTGTTTCCTCTAAATTCTAAATCCAATACAGTCCTTGTTTCAGAACGTATAAATCAAATCCTTGAGACTAATGGATTAGCATTCATTATCATCAAGTATAATATACTGAATTCTAAGGATGATACGCTTAAAGATTTTACTCAACATAACCTAAAATCAAAAGTGCAACACCAAAAACTTTCAAATATCAAAAAATTCCCCCTATAGGATTCAAAAACCACTATAAATGCATCTAGAAAATAAGGGTAGTTTGATTCTCACTTCACTAAACATCGTGTTCTGCTGTCTGTGTCCACAATATTTTCAGTTGTGTTGAGCTGTTTACAGAGTAAAATGTTGACACAGATGGAAAAAAAACCCCACCTTCCATAATCATAGGCAATGTCATTAAAACAATGTAGTAGAACAACTCCCACTCCTAATACCTTGGTGTAATTTATAGATACCCTATATTGCAAGTTGATTGTTTGCTTTAAGTACTTATCACAGTTTCTGGCAATTATAAAGACTATTAACCTCTGCCTTCCTTAAATTGTTCAGATACCTTGATCTGCATATTTCTATCCTCAGGAAAAATAGACCATATATTGAATCTGTCATTCATTATTAAACAGTCTTTGAGGATCAACATTTAACTACTGCTAAAAAATCCCATTTCTAGTACTAATAGCAGGTCTGTAACCCAGATTCATTAATATTACATTATATATTTTCTTACAGGACCACTTATAAAAATCTTTTTTTAATAGATTTTCTGTAATAATAATTTATACCAAACCTTAATATTTACAATTTGAATTTGATTGTATCTGTCTATCTAATATATTATCTTTATTTCATTGCAAAGAACCATATATATTGTTCAATATGAGCAAATTAATTGATCAGTAATGACACTTTATCAAAGTCACGCTATTCATCCCTCAAGAAACAAACAGAGTTTTATAGATCTTGTAGATTTTGCTTATTTCAGGGAAGGACCACAACATTCACGGCAGTACTTATCTTTTAACTAATTCATCATTAACTTGTGCATTTTTTATGAGTATGATCCTTAAAAGAAGTAAAAGCTTAGAGTTGTGACTTCAAAATCCATAATTTAACGTTCATGGAAACATGGAGTTCTTTTTCAAACTTGGCTTATTTTCAATAGCAACATCTACAGAGAAAGCAAAGTTTGAAAACTTGTCCTTTTAAATGCTTAAATTTATCTGAGTAGGAACACCTTTAACAGACTATCTGAGGGAGAAAGGACAAATTTTTTCATGTTCTTGCATCTGGGGAAAAAGAAGAAGAGACAAAAATACAGAGACGATAAAAATTTGAGCTGAGATCAAGAAAGAAAAATTGTGAAAATTATGAACACTAGAAAAGGCTCTCATATGTACACAAGAAAATAAATTATAAGACTGAGAAAATACATTTATAAGTAAACTCTGAAGTAGATGGAAGTTGTTAAGATAGAGGATTTCCTGGTTGCCTCAAAATGATGGCTCAGAGTTGATTTTTCTATCAAATGTGATATACTATGTACAGTATATGAAAAGATGTTAAGAAGCCAAAAAGCAAATGAATAGCTGGATAAAAGAGTGTAGCATATACAGCAGGAAAAAAAATTAATATCAAAGTAGGTAGTTTAACACAATACCTGGGTGCTTTCAGTATATTTTTAATGACACTTTCCAAGAAAAAAATAATCATGTCAACAGATAAATTAGATTAAGCAGACACTTTATCAAGGTGCATTTTTCCCAGTGTAATAGAGCAAGTGAAATTAAACACACAGTTTACAGTTCTATGTATCTGACACTTTGCCAAGAAATCAAGTCTTAAAAAAGAAAATAGAAAACATCATCCTGTCTCTATCCAGCTATTCTGGAGTACTTTAGAAGGTCTGTAAATAGCAGAAGATTTTCCTACTACTATATGAGAAATCAGCAATCAAAAAGTTTACTGATTTCTCATATACTACTAGGAATTTGCACAATTTTCTACACTGATAAATATGTTTATCAGTGATGTTTTTCTTCTCCAGTACAACTGGGTTACTTTTGGAATTATCCCCCTCATTACTGGAATGTTTTCCAAAACTTCATGAATACTGAACCATAACTGTCCATGTGGAATAGGTTAATCATTCCACACTTGTGTTTGTTAAGACTGGAGATGCCATTTTAAGTATGTGCTGTAACATTTACAGCACAATCAAGATTTATTAAAACTACTCCACAGAGCACCATTGTGAAGAATTTATGAACTATAATACTCCAATAAAGGTCACTTGAGATGCAAAAGTTTAATTTGGAATATCATGTTATGGTGTAGTACTGCTAAACTTAATGCTTGTTTCAACAAACGGCTTGAGGATATTTGTCTCAGAACGTAGGGTTTATTGATTTCAGTAAAACAACTTAATATTATCTCTTTTTCCTGCCTCACTTTGATTTTTAAAGGCTTGCTCTCCTTTTTATGTTCACTAAACTATTGCTTTATTTTGGTGAACATAAGCATAAAGCACAAGAAGATAATATATTTTTAAAGTATTATTTAATAGAACTGTGCATACTTTTATTGTTATCATTATATTGGGGTTTAATAGTCCATTTCATAAAGTTTGTTTTCTTTAATTGCCAGCTGCAAAGGTTTAGCCAAGCTTAACTGTCATCTGTGAAATAAAAAATAAAAAAAAAAAAAAAAAAGGAAAAATTTTATTAATATTTAGTAAGGGCCTAAAAATTGAAGTTAAAAGAGGAACTGTAATTTGTGGATAATAATGTAGAATTGCATGTGAATTCCACTGGATGAAGAGCAAATTCATTTGCTGTAAATTAATACTGTTTATAAGTTTTGAAGGCAAAATTTCTCTTTCTTACACCAATTTCTATACTTTTTTTCATTTTTCCAAATCCCAAACACTTGGAGAAACCCTTTGCTCACCTCGTTAAAAGCAGGCAGAGAATGCCTTTAAACTTCCAAAAGGCTGCAAGAACCAAGTATATGCAAATTTTTTATTGTGAAACATTTATGATTTGTCAACAAAATAATTTTCCTGTTAAAACTGGCAGGGGTGATTAATTGCTTTCTCTTAGTATATTATTGAAGATTTAGGAATTTTACAGAAGGAAGATGAAACTGGTAATCCCATCTACCCTAACATACAGCCAGAGCTGGTTCCAACAGAAGCAGTTATGAGAGGAAGTGATATTATGTCGGGTTATAAAAAGGCATACAATTATTTGCAGGTAAAAGCATCAGGCAATGTTTTAAAGACCTTTGAGGTGACTTGTCTTTCAGCATATGGCTGTACAACATAGAGGCCAATATATTTAGAAACAAAATCACAGCAAAAGGACTAACAACAAGGAATACATAACATATAAGGTTTACACACTTTAGAAAATTGAAGAAATCTCATCTCTTTGAGCTCATTTTTAATGGAATTTACACAGATTCTACCAGACCTTTTTCCAACAGATAAATGAAGATTTGACTACTAGTTTTCTTTTACTAGAAAATATTTTTATTATGTTATGACTCAAACTTACTGGAAAAACTTACCTCCAGATTTAAGAGTGTTAAGGTGCAGACTAGTAAGAAAAATAAAAATAAAATAATAAAATCTGAGGAGAAAGGATGTGAAAAAAGGGATGCTGGCTGTAATAGCCACACACTGCCTGATAGAATGGACCTCAGCCTTTGGCAAGATTTGTTCATCAATGTTTAATCACAGGAAATTTAATAATTAAAAATACACATGGAAGATATATTACAATATCTATCCAACAAAAAGGAAGGGGTCGTTAATTTTAAAAACAGGAAAGACAACAGCTTGAGTTATCTACTGTTGATTCGCTACCAATGTGAAGCTCTAAAGTTAAACATGCTTCCTCTTTCTTTCAGTACAACAAATTGCCTTTGGTCTTCGATGTGTTTCTTCAAGTGTTAAATTAATAAACCAGCTCCCAAAGCTGTCAGTGAGAAATGCCCCTGCATGTTCTTTTTCAGCATGAGACAACATTCACCCTGCAGACTCAGCAGTCTGCCTGGGTCAGGTCTCCTGGTTTTGACAGGGACCATATTCAAAACAAGTGTATTTACTATAATAAGAGGAGCTTGTTTGTTTGAATTTTTTTTTTATTTTTTTATCTTGACATAGCAAGCACAAATAAATAAGCATGTACTGCCATGAAATATTTAATCAGAGCCATAAGAAAAAGTAATTTCCTGAGGTCTCTGAGAAGATATTTTTAAGTATATTCTGCCAGTGCTTTGATAAAACTTCCATTTACATTTCAAGTTACCCAAGGAAGCTATTTAAGTTTTTTAATGCTATTTTATATTTCAAGGGGAAAAGTAAGTTTGTGTTTACTTGTGAACTGCATACTAAATTCTGCACACTAGGATGATATTTTTTATTGCTAAAAGACTTCACACATACATTCCCCTATGTATCTACAGTTCTACTGAAAAGCATTGTTCTACCCACAGCACACTGACAAACAGGACTTCATGACACATGAATTTTGTGCTGCTTTCATGTTCTACATGACTGCGTAAAAGTATGTCAGATTCATCACAAAAGCAATCTAGAAGTAAATATTAACATTTTAGATATTAGCCTAAGAAAAATGTGCACTTTTGCAAATAAAGAACAAATACCTAGGTTAATTTACCAAGACAATTCATGCATTACACATTTTTAATAGTAGTGCAGTTGTAGCATAGCCCTGGGTTTTCTCACACATTTTCACAGAAATGTGAAGAGATCATGTGGTAGGTAGTTTTCACTGAGACTGTGGATTAGGCCAAGCACAGGCCTATAAAGTGTTTTAAAGTGAAAATGGACAAGGCCAAATACAGAAGATGATTCATGGGAAATTTTACAATTAGAACCCATGAAGATAATATTCTTTATGTAAGAGACTCTTCTATACAAGACGACCAGGACTTTGTGGTAGGTAAGGGACAGTCTTAGAGTTCAGTGCCCATTGATAGGATTAGAAAGAATTTGAAGGCAGAGACAGAAATTCACAGGGTGCCAAGATTGTAAGTGAGTAAGATGGTAAAGAAACATGAACTGAAGAAGTAGGACAGCATTTACTCATGAAAATAGGTTGCCAGTAGGAAGCTATGATCAACTAAGGGCATCAAATTGAGAAGGATGAGAATTCAGAAAAGGCTGAAGAGCTTTGAGGAAACAGAGATTGTTAATTACCAGTAAGAGTATTTGTAGGTGCTGCAGGCAGCACAAAGGGAAATCAGTGGTGAAGAAGCTAAGGATACAGAACCAATTAGAGTCGACAAACGTTATTGATGAGGACAGAATGAAGAGAGGCCTCTGGATTCAAGACAGAGCTCTTGAATGGTTCATTGAAAGTATCTGCCTGATAAGACGCGATGGTGAAGAGGAAATGGATGCTGATAAAAGCTAAAAAGCAGCAATGAGCAAAGAGAAACACTGCTACTCTTTTAAATCTACTATACTTTTTAGTCTTGAAATATGCTGATGAACAGAAATCAACTAAAATGAAGAACCACATGAAAAGCTTAAGGGGAATAGTTATTCATAAGTTTTCATACCAGAGGAAGCAAATTTTAGTGAAAGAAGTTATTTGTGCTAGTTTAAAACAAACAGAAGGTACCTTTCACATAGCAAAGAAGGCACTACTGAGCTCTTTGATCTCCATGGGAACATATGGAGGCCTGAACCCCAAGCAGATTCAGGAAATGTTTGGAGGCATTCACAGAATAAAGGTTCTCATGGTCTAATACATGTAATAATACAAATTACAACTCAACGGAGAAGTTTTACCAGGCTTCTGTTTTGTCATATGTTCTCCAATATCTGCTTACAGTAACTATGACATACTTGGACACTGGTGAATGACTTATGCATTCCCTCAATCTCTCTCCTTGCTCATGTGCAAAGAGAGAGACACACACACACAGAGCATGGAAAATTACTTTTATCAAGCATTGTGTTCACACTGTTAACATTTTTTTTAATTATTCTTAAGAATGCAATCATTGCTGAAGTTTACTGAAGTGCACAATCTCAGATGCTGAGCCTCGTTGGACACTGGGCACTTGTGGGAAGACCCAGTCAAAGAATAGGAGGATGATGATGTTCTCTGGTAGAAAAAGTAAATACATGCTGCCTCACATATAGAGGCTGTGAAGAAGGGCCAAGGTGATAAGGAGAGTTGAGTCCCAAAGATGATGAGATGGGGACCAGTAGGTAAAATCCAAGCAGCTGAAAGTGGCTAAAGTTTCTGTGTACAGATATCTGCGGGGAAAAGTTCACCAACGAAGTGAAGAACAATTTCTATTTCTGGGAAAATAACAGTCTTTTAAATCATGATAAATCTAAATGCATTTAAACTGAGTTGAGATTGAGGTGTATATATATGTGTATGTATCTGCACACACACACACCCCTACGTATATAAACACACAGGGGCAGGTAGTCACTGTTTGTGTATAAATGGAGATGTAGATAGCATAGACAGCTACACAATGATTAGAATTTCTCTGAAAAGAAACATTTTTCAATTCAAAGACCTCCACTCAACACTTCCTTTTTATTTCTTTTCTTGAAATCCATTGGAATGTAAAGATAATCCCTGTAAAGCATATCTAAATGGTGTCAGCTAAATGCTGACAGATGAAAGCTGGGAATCAAAGAACAGGAAGCTGGACAGAATACATGGTCCATAACAGAACTCAGTAATTCAAATAACTATATGTAGTGGAAAGACAAACTTCTGTCAAAATTATTACAGGGTGGGGTTTTTTGGGTTTTTTGGGGGGGTTGGGGGGGTTTTTTGGTTCTTTTAGCACAGAAATGTGTTGATCTTCTGTAAATAGCATGCCATTCATAAACTTTTCTTTAAACTGCTATTATAGCTGTGCCTAATAGGTGTGAAAAAACATATTCTTCTGTCTTGCTTTTTATTTTATGAGTCACAGTATTTTTTATTACTGGTAACCATGTCTGTCCAGCTTTGTTGTAATAGTTGATGCATGATATTGATCAACTCAGCAAAAAACCTCCTTTGCTTCAGGGGAATGTGTTTAACTACAACAGAACCAGCTAACTGTCCTTTATTCAAGATCAGAGGATGTATACTGCTATTAGTCACTGTTATGGCCCACTGCTTCACTATTCCATGCCTCATGCCCCAGAGCAAAGCCAAGAGCAAGTACAACAAATGTACAACTTACAAGAAGTATGTGTGATTCACATTAGCTACAGAACAGAGGAAGTAGAGTAATAAATATCTTGTAGACAAAAAATAAAAAAAAGAGCCATTTTCGTTTTGAATTTTGCATCAGCATCCCAGAATCAAATATTGCTGAAAGATTTTCATGAAAACACATGATCAGCCTCAAATTGTTTATTAAGGAAATATGTAACTTTTCCCATATGTCTTTGGCTAAAGTATACAATTTGTTTTTTTCACATAATAGTACTTGTTCCTTACATTTTCCCATAGGAGAGTTGTACATGATTTTTATGTGCATACAAGTCACAACATTTGGTTATATGCATTCCATTATATTTGAAGAATATTCTCATATATCCCATCTTCTGTGGTGTTGCAAATGAGTGTTTTAAGGTCCCTTAAAGAATCACCTCAAATGTATCAGCAAAAGCAGGTTTAATAAGAAAGTGAAAGTATGACAAAATTCATTGAAAAGGTTCTCTCTACTACTTAAGAGATGCTTAAAAAGAAAAGTAGCCGAAAATCTAAAATCAATCAATCTAAACCAAAACTCAACCTGTGTGGAGGCTGGTGGAGGGGGAAGGAGAACAGGATGGGGAAGATAAGGATGAAACGGAATAAGAAAGATCCTCCCCTTGCTGAACTGGGCTCTTGACTAACTGTTTAGGCCTAAAGTTTTAACTTCACTAAGTAACATTTAATCAATAACTTAAGTGACACAATTTAACAAAACATTCATATAGAATTTACTGTAGCACAACAGTATCTCATGGCCTAAATTACTAATAAATCTAAAATACTTAAGAACCTAGGAGAGCAACACTCATTTGCTATAATCACACTCATATGCACACAGATGTAAAGAATAAGTACAAGATACACCTGTGAAAAATTCCTCTCAAATTCAGTGAGTTACTTACATTGGATGCCTTTGCATCTTCTCAATAGCAAAGAGTTGATCCTTGAGGAGTGGGGGTATCAGCCCAGGCTCCAGCAGTGTTTCCATCAACCCTCCCAGTATGGCATACTCGAGGGTTTGCTGGCTCTGTGAGGTGCCCATTCAGAGTGAGACTGCTCTTTGCAGCCTGGTTGGTCCAGAAGGGATCAAAGTGTCTCACTTTGCACTGCTTTTTATTGCCTCATAAAAGAGTAGGCTCTAGTCACAATAATTTTTCACTACGGCCAGAGTTTGGGTAGGTAACTTTCTTTAAAGTTTGATGACAAAAAAAAAATCTTTTTCCGCTTGGGTTGATATTCAGGCAAGAAAAATAAGCTTCCAAGGTTCTTCATTAAAAAAGAGGAGATCATTAGCCAGCATTAGTTCCTAGGAGCAGAGAGTTTCTGATAAGCTCAGGAGGAGCTCAGCCCAGGTGCTGCTCATCGAGGCCAGGGTCTAACAAGCATTTCTGAGATCCCAGCGTGGCCTGGGGGAGGTTGTGCTGCCACTCAAGGTCATGAATACCAGGCCAATGCAAAATAAGTGGCTACCTCTAGAAACCGAAGCAGGCTGCTCTGCCCTGCCTGTACCCACAGGGAAGAATGTAGCACTTCATATTGCATGCTGCTGTATTATACAAAGAAAGGGTTTAGAGAATTCATTGTGGGTTTTAATAATAAAAAAAAAAAATTCCTTTTTGTGCAAGACCTGTGTAAATGCCAGAACTGATCTTTTACATTAATTTTCTTGTGAAGGTCCACAAGAAAGTGGATTGCCTTTACCTAATCACCTTCTAAAACATCTTCACACACATTGTGGATAATATAGAATTTTATTTTTAAAGGCTTTTCTATTTCAGTGAATTCACACAGGTTATTATTTGAAAGCAAATGAATGCGAATAAATATTCTCAGGAAAGTGTAAAAAAAAAAGACAAAAGGTTGTTAGTTTGCAAAACATTTGTTCAACATCACATACTTTTAAACTGCAGCCTTGAAAAAGTAGTTGAAAAATACTAGAATTAAAATGGAATAGCACTTTAATCATCGGTGCATACACATGGTGTATCAGAGCTCACACTCTGAAGACAGAAGCATTGTTATTTGTAAACCACAGTAAATCTCTATATGGAAAATGGCTGGAAGGTAAATTAACATCCATGTACAAAACTACATGTTATCAGGGCCTCTGGCTGTTTTAAAGCATCTGTATAAGCGCCTTAGTTGCTGGGGCTTTTTAATCCATTTTGTCTGCAATATAAAAACAAAGCAAAAGTTGATTTCTCTGTGTGTGTCTGTGAGTTTGAGTGTGCCTGTGTGTGTCTGAGTACACTGGCAGTAGGAGCAAAGAAATGAAGATATGCCCTTTTGAGCACCCCTCATCTTGTCTCTTTCATAAAACTTTGCATTTACTTTAATTTTTAATAATTACTGACAATAATGCTGTAATTACAGTATATGTCTTTAATCCACCATTTGCTGACTGCTTTTTATCCCTGATGTAAATTGTTTTATTTTAAAATTGATTTTCTTTCACAGTCTATTTATTTCTACCTTCTAATTTTCTTTCCTTCTCATTTGTGACAGAAATAAAGAACTTGACAAATAAACTCTACTCTGATTAATGAAATAAAACACAATTATTTTTCCTTGACCTTTGCTGTACTTTAAGGTTTTTTACTGTTTCTTTAAGATAGAATATCTAATAATAGTAACAAAATCTACACAAGAGGTCCCAGGACATGAATATCACTCCCTCCTTGGCCTTCTTTAGTTTAGTCAGTAATTCTAGGACATTTTAAGACTCCCTTCCATGAGTTAGTCTCATAGAAAAGAGCCAAACCAATCACTTTTCACTCAAACATCTAAGTGTCCATTTAACATTTACAATTTAATGATGTCAGATCAAAAATGCAGCCATATATAAGTAAATTCCCTGTGTAAAGAGGGCAAAATAACAAGCTCAAAGTCAACAGATTTATCCAGAATCTCTGAGCCAAAACATTAAACCAAAGAATGCAGGAAGAAAAGGGATCCTGACCCAAGGAATAGAATCCAAATGACTTACTTAATTTTTTTTACTTTTTTATTTTAAGTGTAATCCAAATTTGTTCTTGAGCAGATCACTGTAGAGGTAGTCATGCTCTTTACCTAGCCATGCACAGAGATAGATTAAAAACTATTCTTTTTCTGAAGCTGTGCAATGAATTTAGACTGAGATTATATCACAGCTGTTTTATAAGCTGTAAAGTAAATAAAGAAAATTCACAAAATTCAATACATTGATCATATGCAGGATCAGGTGTCAGTATTTCCTTTTTTGTTGTTTTGTGGGTTTTTTCTTATTTTCCTGGTAAGAGTTTTCATAAACTAAGCATTTTATACTCTTAATCTTGTGCCTAGGGACACACCAACATTTTTCTCATAAAAACAATAAACTTGAATCATCACAAATGTTAGTATACACTTCAAAGCTAGGCAAGGGTGACATAAAGATGGAAGGCAAGAGTCCTAAAATTTGTTCAGCAGTGCTGAAATAAGTAACATGAAATGAGGAGGCAGGAAAAATGCAGAAAGATGGGACGTCTGTGCAGACACCTCGCATCTTCCTCTGAAATTGTCACGACTGAGACCATGCAGATGGAAGCAGCACGGCCTCCAGTACTGTGCAATGAAGAGGAGTGTTTATTTTATGTATTTTTATTTATTCTCACCTTTAATTTCCCATTACAGATTTTTTTTTAGCTGAAGACTGTAAAAATGTATTGTTTTCTTATAACTGTAAGGGCAAAAAGACAGATTTTCCTAACAGTCACCTTTTCCAGCAAATATAGGCACAGAGCTGCTCTGAAATGTACAAATCTTAAGTATTAACATTTATAGATCCAGAATAACAGGGAATTTTACCACATAGTGAAGAATCAGATATTGCAGTTCCTAGAGAAATAAGAGTCCCGTTGGTATCAACAGGGTTTTTCTTGAGGTCAGAATGCAGGATCAGACACTAAATCACAGAGCTGCTGTCAGACCAAGCCAGAAACAATTTCAATACATCACTTCTTGCTCACTATATTTCAAAAACAGTGGGTCTCACCCCTCTGCTGCTTCCAATTTTTTAAAATAAAGAAATGCAAACATAACGGATTGAGACATCTATGTCCTTCTATCTCCAGAATTAAGTAACATGGGATATGAGTATGACAATATTCAATGAGTTTCCTTAATGACTTTGTTTTCCATTGTAGACAGCTTTGGTAGTCTCTCTGGCTAAAATATTACAAGAAGCTCAATATTTCAAAATTAATCTCTGGGTGATGTGTCTAAGTATCTTAAAGATTTTAAATTATAAAAAAATCCTCAAGTATTATTCTCTCCATGTTTTGGATCTCTTTTGGTACACCTTTTTTCCTGTAAGTATAATTAAAGAAGAAAGTGAAAGAACAACTAAATCAGTTAATAGAAAAAGTAAGTACTGGGAAAAATAGTGAAAAATAAGAGATTACATCAAACAATACTGATAATGACATGTTGATTGATAGAGCACAAGCATTTACAGAGCAGTATATTATGTTCATATAGTGACAACCTGGGCAACACATAATTTGCAGAGACTGTGAGTTTTAAACTAAACAGAGAGAAATTGGTAAGCAAAGGCTTCAAGAGCAGAAATGCTTGTCAGAGAGGTGAAAAAGAGAGCAGTGTAAGAGAGTGAATGTACAGAGGACAGATCAGTTCTGAGAGAACTGAGGTGGGAAGACAGAGGAGAGCTCAACTCTGGCACACAGACCATGAAAGGGCAGGGAGAATAAGTGTTGGTGAAAGATGCTAACCAGGAGCAAATAAATTTGGGACTTTCTGAAAAGGAAAGTATAGAGAGATTATATTTATTTTTTTATGCACACTGCAGTCCTGAAGCTAGTTAATTGCTCACTTAATTAAAATTAAAATTAAAGTTAAAATTAAAGTTAAAATTAAAATTAAAATTAATTAAAATTAAAAGGCTTAATAGAAGCCTTTTTGCATGCACATGACAGTCAGAAAAAAGCATAATGATAAAAAAATAGAGCTGGAAATTCCTCTAAAATTCACCATGAGTATCAGGAATCATCTGTAAAATAGCTCTCAACCCCTTTCTGCACATGTGTTTAGCAATGGAAATGGCATAGAAGGAAAACATCTAAAAGAACAGTTTCCCATACACAGTAAAGCAGACACACTGAAATATTTATAATTTCTTCTACTGTATTGATATAAAAAATTATTTAGAAGTGTTTGCAACTCTTCTTAGTATGTGTAAATGAATTAATCAGAATAGCTCACAAGATTTTAATTCAAATGTCAAGATTTCAAATGGGAAAATTTGATGTTTTTTGTAAATTCCTTTTTTTTTAATATAGTATGCATGTGAACCAGATTATTTGGATTTTTTAAGATAACTTCCCTTAAAAGCTACATGAAAGTCTCCTTACACATTTGTAATGGCCTAACCTAGTCATAAATAATTGCTGTTGACACAGGATTTACACATGTTCTTATACTGTGTCATTTTTTCAAATGCAAGCAAGATACCTGCTGAGTATTAGCTTCAGGAAGCATGTCAGATATAAATCACTGAGTAAATATCCCTACCATTCATGTGCAACCTAATTCATCTCTAGAACAGTCTTTCTAGGATCTTCCCCTTTTTAAATTTTCTGTTAAAAAACCCACTGCTGTGTCTCAATTTAATTTGCAGACAAAATGCAGGCAGTAAACACCCTGTGTGCTGTGACTTGAGACTGAGAATGTTTCATCAGAGTTTGGGCAGAGCACAAGACTGGTCCTATTCACATGGTAAGTAAAGCTGTTACACTCCAAGGGTTTTTATTGTTTTCTATTTTATTTCTTTCTCAAGCCAACATATTAATTAGGAATAACCTGCATTGGATACGGTCCACACAATATACCTGATTGGAGCCCAACTCAAAAAAAAAAANAAATTTCTCTAAATAACAAACAAAAAACAACCAAACAAACAAAAAACCAACCAACCAACAAAAAAAACCCACAAAAACAAAAGGACCAACCGCCCAACAAAACCTAAACCAGACAAAAAAAAAAAAAAAAAAAAAACACCAATCACATTAAATTTAAAGATACAATCTATGGACTTGAAGTTCAAGAGCTTCAGGCATTGTCTGCCATTGTTAAGTATTCGTAATATAAATGATGTAGAGAGTCAGAAGTGATATTTCAACTTTGACATTACAGCTCAGCAAACATGCCAGGAATTTCTCCTGTATCCGTTGCTACTCTTTGCTTTCTTCTGCTTTGGATGAAGTGTAGAGCATGTGCGCTGTAATTCTTACAGTGACTGTCACTCACAACTAATTGTGCTGAAACACAGAAGATGTGTGTTGAGCTGGTTGCTCATATCTCTGAAGATAACCCCTACAGACATATTAATCTGAAAGTTCCTATGTGGATATATGTGAATTAACTACAGACGGTGGGATAAGCTTACCACAGACCAAATACCCTGCTTTGCAGAACTTGTGTTTTACAAATATAATCTGCCAGCTTTAAGGGTTTAATCCTACACATCAGAGGTGCTGAGCATTGCTTGTATAAGCACAAGATAAAAAGGATGAGCTGCAAAGGGGGCACAGCAAAGCTTGCAGCTGCATTAGCAGGAAAGCACTGCTACATAAATGTCAGCTTGTTCCAGTTTATTGACAGATGTTAAGGCTAAAGATGAGAAAGAAGAATTTAGTCCTTGCTGACAGTTCAAAATGATACCTGAGACCACCTCTCTCCAGGCATGCCAATCACCCTCATCTCTACTGTGTTAACCAGAAGTGAGCCCAGAAGCCTGAACAATTTGCTGTAACTATTCAATACTTTGGTCCTCGTGGGGACACACACCTGTGAAAACTATGATGCTTCTGCTCCACCTCCTTCTCTTCCTATTGCATACAGCACAAGGACAAAAAGGAATATTTCTCTTCTAATTAAATTATTTATTTATTTTATGCAGAGACATTTATACTGTGCAATTCCTGCATTTTTGGCATTCTTACTACTGCTGGCATGTGGAGTGTCTGTTTAGCATTAAGCATGAATGCCTTCCTCTGAAAAGAATTTCTCTTTAATTTTTATGCCTTCTCTAAAAGTGCTCTGGAAAGCCCGAGGCTAAACAGCCATTTGTAATTTTCATGAGTAAGGTATCTCAAATAAGGTGATCCCAACGCCCCACGCTTACTTTTGAATTCTGCATAAATGTTAGAAGAATTTGAACTCTACTCACAAAACACCATGTCCAGTGGATGTGTTTTGAGGGGAAGAATCCTGCAAATACCATAAGGGAAACATTTCTGTGAGATTTCTACATTGTGGTGCATGGGTGTGCAGCTGTACATATATTCATTTCACTTAACTTGCAATGCAAAGATTTGCTATTTTTCTGACATTTTAATCTCATTCCAACTGTCATTTTAGTATAAAAATGTAACTACTTGATCTCAATACAAAGTAGGATTATGCAAATAATTTGTGTCCCAAGATTCAGCACAGATCAGAAACACACAAACCCATTAGAATGGGAGTTAAATATTAAAATTCCAATTGTTTAGAACCTTACATTGGCAGTTGCTACTGTCTTTTTCTTTATTCCAGATTCAGAAAGAGAAAATAAATATGAAATGGAAACAGCTGGAAGAATTAGGCCTGAAGAAACTTGTTATCACAAAATATTCACAATTCAGTTTAGTAAAAACCAGCCTTACTTCTGCTAAGATACAAACAGAAAGCAAACCACAATTTTCACTCCAAGGGTCAGTAAGCACATTTCTTTCTGCCTCTGAAAATGATCTTTCCTCACAAACTTCTTCAGTGTGACTTTCAGCCTGTAATAACTGCTGAAACTTCTGGCACTAGTATGTAATGACCATGTCCTCACCAGCCTCTGTTTTCTCAACCTGCCACCTGCCTAAAACACATCCTCAAAACAGTGTTCTTCCTGTATTAATTCTGTCATATGCCATGGGTTTTTCCACACTTACTGTATAAGATGTCTGACTAAAATATAAAATCCATCCATTCTTCTACTGAAAGTATTTTCCCAATGCCGTGTTTGCTTTCACCCCTAGGGAAGTACACAATTCACTATGATCTGCCTCACCCTTTTACATTTCCTAAATAAAAAGATAATAAAAAAACACTCTCCTCTTCTTTGGACACTGCTGATAATCACCTTAAAAAAACTACAAATATAAATCTTGTGTAAGTGAAGAGATCAGATCTGAGAGAAAATTGTTATCTCAATCCACAGTGCTATCATTCTTTTTTCTTAAATTTTCTCAGGGTCTTTTAAGCTGCCAAGAAAGGTTTATGCAGTAAAGGACCATGAACCCAGCCCAAGCTCAGAGGGTATAGAAAATCCATGATAAAGTCTTCTTGTCTAAAATTGTTGCTATAGGGTTAAAGCTTGTGTCTTGCACAATATAGGTGATGTTGTGCTTTAATCCCAGCAAGAAATTAAGCACCAGACATCCTCTCACTCCCTCCCCCGTAATGGGATGGGGAAGAGAATTGGAAGGGTAAAAAAGAGAAAATTCATGAGCTAAAATGAAATAGCTTAATATATACAGTAAAAGCTGCATGCACAAGCAAAGCAAAATATTCATTCCTAACTTCCCATGGGCAGGAGGATGTTCAGCCATCCCCAGCAGCACAGGGCTCAATCACACTTAACAGTGACCTGGAAAGACGTAACACCATCACTCTGAATGTGTGCCCCTTCCCTTCTTCTTCCTCCAGCTTTATATGCTGAGCACGATAACATATGGTGTGGAATATTGCTTTAGTCCTTTGGGATCAGCTGTCTCGGCTGCATTCCCTCTCAATTTCTTCTGCACTCCCAGCCTCCTTGCTGGCAAGTCCAAGAAGCAGAAAAGGCCCTGACTCTGTGTACAGGCTGCTCAGCAGTAATGAAAACATCCCCGTCTTATTTACACTGTTTTCAGCACAATTCAAAACATAGCCCCTATGTACTGTAAAGAAAATTAACTCTACCCCAGCCAAAACCAGCACCAGTGAATACCAAGACTGTTCTTGTACTCTCGTACTCTCTATTCTGTTCTCATACTCTGCTCACATTCCCTTTTCTGTGATGATATGAGCTGTCCTTTCCACCCTAGAGCTAAGAAAAATGCTCTGAATAACTTTGTTGAAACACATGTTCCTTAAAAATGCATAAATTATGGTTTTAATTGTTAGAATCACTTGTGACTATTAATCTATTACACTTTTAGACAACAACAATAAAATTGTCAAAGGAGGCTGACAGGCAGGCGTATTCAAGGTTCTAACCACATTACAGAGGGCAACCCTCTAGGTTTATGTTTTTAACCATAAAATTTCCTTTGCAGAAAGTGTGCAAGTTTTATTTCAGTGTCTTTCAACAGGTAAAGTTATTATCTAAATTTTGAATGCAGTAATTACTCAAACATTTCCTAAACGAAGAAAAAAAGGAGAGGGAGGAAATATGCCGGTGAGGAACCACTAGTTGAGGGGTTCAGATCTGACAGATTTAAAGTTAATATTTTTGGAGGTTTTGACAAAGTAGTGTTTATTCTTTATTGTCTTTACTATATTTTCAGTTTCCTGACTGAAGAGAAAAATCTTACCTTCCTTGATTAAAATGTAGCAAAAATGCATTGGATGTAGTATAAGAACTAGCTAGAACTCTTGAGTTAAGGTCTCAAATTATGTTTGCATACATTTTTGGCAGTGTAAATAGAAGAAGAGTGGAGGCGGAAATAGCAAAGAACTTAGATAACAAAATGCAACAATTACGGTCAAAGTGGTAAAAAATAAAATGTTATAGTGTAGAGTAAAACCTAAGTTACAAGACGAACAGAGAACCTCCGTTTTACCCTAAGCAAGGAAATTCTTCTAATTTCTCTGAACATATAATATAACTAAAGGCTGAGGCTATGAACAAGCCACCTTTCGCTTTTAGACTGAATATAAAGTGAAAGTTGCATACTGAATACAAATGTAAACTTGCAATAGATCATTCTGCCAGAGAAATCTGAAGTCAGCTAGTGGAGTGCATCCACCAGTGGATGGTATTCCTGAAGCAGGGAATCATTAATCCTCTGCATAACTGCCTTCTTGCCATTGATGAATATCAGGTCTGCCATTCCCTGGCATCACAGAAGGCTCTGAAGGCATACATACTTGAAGGAGTGGATCAGGATAAGTTGTTAAATGGAATAACAAGAAATCAAAATAATGCCTTTTGCTTATATCACACTGAAAATGGGGGTCAGATAATCAAACTCTCTAGACTGGGTGAGGAACTCATCACCTATTAATGTAAGGGAAATGGAAGGATATATCCACATGACATCAAATAAGAATCAGTATGAAATAGGAATCTGATGCAGATGAATTGATAAAATCACAATCATGCTAGCTGCTTTCTCTTTTTTCTTTTTTATTCCCCCCTGGTGCCAAGATTAAATGGTACAAGAAGGAAGAGCAAACAGCAAAAACCTGACCTCACATTAACAGAGGTTTCACCATGAGAATCTTGGCTGAAGAACTGCTAGGATTGGCTTCTATGTATGCCACGAAGGAAAGAAAGTTTCTCTTGTTTTAGAGAAGTTTGGAATTTAGAGGTGTCTGTTTGGAGTACATATATTTGAAAAAGGATCAGTTTAAACATATGAATTTCACTAGAGTGAGAGTCTTTGAATACATCCTGTGGTTAAAAGACTTGCTTGTTCAATGTTCATGTTGTAATATATGTGGTGATTCTAAGTTTCTTAACTCTCATTTTTATCTTTCTTTACAGGCCTTGCTCATATGGATTATTATTTAGGGTTTCTTTGCTAAATTATTTAAAAAATACTAAAATATTTGAAAAAAATGACATGTGAAATATCTAATCCATATTTTGAATAACACATGGAAAATCTGCAGGCTAACAGCTGGAAGTATGTTAAATTTAATCTGGGAACAGATCTATGAGTGATGGAAGTAGTAAAGTTGGCAATGGAAAAGAGAAACAGACTCCCAGACTGGACATTTTGGGTGTTGCCAGAGTCTTGATAAGCTCACACCCAAAAGCCTCATTGAAGGATCACCCACCTACACAACCTCTCAGTCACTGGAAGCCAACTCCACACTGATCTCAGCTTCCAGCTAGGAAACTCATAAGAAAATATCTCATCCCAACACTCTGAAGCAACCCCACTGTGCCTGAAATTGGTTTTAACACAACATTTCTTTCTGCTTCAATACAGCATTCAGTCTGAAATAGCAAGTGTCTTCTTAAATTAAGTCCCCAACTTAACAATAAGTCAACAGCATGCTTCTCATGTGTAAATATGGTACTGGAGAATAAATAGGAGAGAGGTTTTCCCTTCTTTGCTTTTCTGTTATGTTCAGAAGTTAGTGTCATGTCTTAGAAGGTAAATTCTTTTCATGTATGCAAAAAAAATTCAAGTTCATCCTAATGTCCTAAAGTGTAAGACAGTAAGACAGTAAATATTCCAAAATACCACCCTCTGCACTCATAAGGGTTATTTATAGGCCCTTGCCAATAGAACATAGGAGCCTTCCTGCAAAGCATTTTCCTCATGTGGAAATGTGGCAGCTGAAAGAGCATTCTTCCCTGGCACAGTCACAGAAACAGCCATGGCACTCAGGGTGAGGATGTGAGCAGCCAAAAAAGGTGGGATGTGCAGCTCCTTTGCTGCCCGACTGTGCTGCTCAGCTCACAGGGACAGTTGTGCTGCCTTACAGCTTAGCCCCATTCCCACATTTGACTCCTGGCCAGGACTGACTCCCTCCTCTGACTGGTATTGGTTTCTCAGGCAGCTGTCTTGCAACAAACACCCACACAGCACCCACGGCAGATCCAGGCAGTGGAGCTCCCTGTGGAGCCTCCATTAGGTGGCCCCAGAAAAGGGGCAAGGCCATGGAATTCCAGAGACTGGGCACTGGCATCCCTGTTTGCATCAACAGACTGAATCAGATGATAAAGGGACAATTTGACAGAAGGCTTGGGGCAGTACTGAAGAAGTGTCTTCTCTGCTCCTTAGAGGAGTAGTTTTGTACAATTGTTTTTGCATTCAGCCCTCTTTGGATCAGATCTGCAGTGTGTAGTAACACAATGCTCCATTGCTGTGACGACTAAGGAAGAAAACCCCTTCTTTTATTTTGTCCTTGGTAATCTGAGTACAGGAGTCATTACTTCTAGTTTTTGAACTAAAGGAAGTGCCATTTCCACCTGGATAAACTTAATTGCAGCACCCACTTTTTCCATTATACCTTTTCAGATTAGTCTTCCCTTTCTTTACAGGTGGAATATTTCAAACAAAGTCAGTTTTTCTCCCCTTTTCCAAAAATAACCTTCTAGTCTATCTCTAAACAATTAAGTGTTCAGTGTAATATCACTTAAATTACTGACACATACAGCCTTTTTGGTTTGGATGGTTAGTTTTGTTTTCTTATTATAATAGAAGGACAGTTTAGGGATAAGGGTCTTAACAGGAGTACACATAGATTTATATTGCCTTCAGCTATATCCATGTGAACTTTAGTATTTGAAAGCTATTTTCTCTACAGAAATTTATTTATTTAAAAAACACATAAATTCACAGGAAGGCATGTTGAACAAAGTTGCTTTTATTTATGGATTTTTAAGATGCAGCATGCCACACCTGATTTTCAGAAAATTATTCACAGTTCAAATTTCTTAAACATTTCCACACACCACCTTTCCAATGGTGGCCCATCTCAAAGGAGTGTTTTAAATTCTCTGTTGCTGGTCCTTCCTGTAGGCAATGCTTATATAATTCTTATTCCATTGTTGTAGAAAAATAATTTTCTAAAAGCAATTTTAAACTGCTTTTTTAAAAGAAACCCTACCTTCTATATTGCTTTTAAAAATTCAATCTGTTTGTAAATAGGAAAGAGGTAGAAACTAAATGCTTCTAAGTTTTGATTTCTTTGAGAAATTGTCAGTAATTGTAAAGTGGAATGACTGTTCAAGTCTCAGGTTCTGATAGTAATGAGAAAAGGCAGAAAAAGGAGGTAGATTTCTGTGCAGTATATGTCTGCTGTACCCTTGCTTATTTTTTATGTTCTGAAAAACATACACAATCCATCTCCCCAAAGCTATTTTTTAGCAGCCTGCTTAAATATGTTCAGCAAATACAGATAAGAAGTACCATGGGGTTTTATGATTGGAATGGTTTCAGCTCTGACACATCCTGAGCAATGTGCCCTGTAGTTTAAAGATTCATATTCTGAAATACATTTGCTGTAACAAATTTTTTATTCACAGATAAATAAGCATCACATGACAGCAAACGTTTGACGGATAGAAAAATGCACTTCAGGTACACAAAGTGCATGACTTTTTCAGCACATCACCTGTCAAAAGGATAACAGCTAAATTCATCTTGTGATTGCTTGTATTACTTTGTTTTTTACAGGGATAAAAGAAACACTCTAGTTTAAATTAGTCAATATGCATGAAGGTACTCAACTGACAATTGAGGAGAGTAAAATCTGTTTATTTCTGTGATATTGTCACTGCATTTTTCAGAGAATCTTGATATCGCTTATTAACATGACTAATTATATTCTTCACACCCATTTTAAAAGGAGTATCTAGTTTATGAATTGCTTGAGTACAAAGTTTCTACTACTCAGTTAAATTTCTTGATAGCTAAATTTGAAAGAAATGCAATCTACTCTGTTTCTAAAGCCAAAAGATAGAAAAAAATGAGGCAAATGAATGCAAATGAAAATGCAAATTTTGCCAATGAAAGCATTTTATTAAGGCATTTTAAATGCCCAGCTAAAAAATCCATGACATCTTTCTGAGACATTTTCTAGACATTTGTGGAATCATTTTTTTCACCTTTTCATTAGAAGAAAACTATTTCAATTATCTTCATGGGAACAGTTAATGGAATTCATGGAAAATACAACAATCACACATATAGTTTGCAGTTTCCATTAGCCATTGTAAATTTAAATATAGGGATGTTATTTTATTTTTGCATTGGAGTCTAATGTCAATAAATTTCCATCCTGACATCTTGAATGTCACAGTTTTTGAAATAGATTTTTCTCAATATCTTTATTGCCTAAAAATTATTTCTTCTATATATTCTATGGAAATAGTAATAAAGACATGAAAACCCCAAGCTCAGTTTTACTACTTTACATGCAAGAAAGAGACATAAAGACTCCAGCATTAGGGAAAAATCCATTAATTCAATCATTCCCAAACACAGCCGCTTCCAAGAACACTCCATAACCAGAAAATGTTGCCTTCATCCCTACCTAACCTTTTTCAATGAACACTTCAACCAAGTGATGCAAAACTGAGACAAATTGTGCACTCCTGATGCTTTTAAGAGTAGCTGAGTTGGTAGCATCTTTGTAATGCAATGAGTGAGTGAGACTTTTGCCCCTGCAGTACCTTCCTGGCAGAACACTCCAAAATCAAGTCCAAGGCAAATGCTAGATGGTTCAGACACTTTCTTTGGGCAGCACTGGGGAACAGAAAACATAGCTTTTGTCTCAGAAAACAGCAGCATTGTGAAGTTTGTTTTCTTGTCTCAGTGAAAAATGGGATAATGAATATCAGCTCCTGAAGAAGGGAGAAATAGACAAGGTACAGGAAAAAAAATCCAAATAACTCCCTAAGCTATGCAACAATCCAACGACAACAACAAACAGGCAGAATTATGAAGGTATATATAACTTCTATTTTAAGGATAGGATATTACAATTGAAATTCATGTTACTTAAATAATTTCAGATTTTTTCAGTTCCGTTCTGTGTGGAATTTATTTCTTCTGAGTGCTGCCAGAAGGAGCCATCCACTCCTCCCCTACTCAGGCCAGGATTAACAATCTTTTATTCTTTGCCCTGATGCCCTAAACAGAGCTTTTAACTTAAAATTCTATTTTGGAAAAAAAAAAACAATTAAATCTAAGAAGATTTCACGGCAATCAATTTAAGTGGTTTGTGTATATATGAGATCTGCATGTATCAAGATAGAGAGGGAGAGAAGTAGAAGAAAGGAAGGAAAATAAGTAGGTCCAAAACTGACACCATGGATCTTGAATCTATTCAGTGCAAAAGTAAAGGACAGATATAATTCTCACTTTACTCACATAGGAAAATGAAGCTCTCTTACCCACTCTCTCTTACACTCATTCTTTCTCTTTTCCTACCACACTCAGGTACTATTTCTGTGTGTGTGCGCCTTACAGTCACATGTAGAACCCCTACATGCAACACCATAAAAATAACCCTGTTTCTAGTGCAAGATCGCAACTTTGAAGCCTTAGAGACCAGCAAATAATTGCAGCAAGAAGCTGTAAGAAGAAAATGATTCTAAGAAGAAAACTTCATCTTCTTAGATGAGATATAAAGGTGAAACTGGCTGCTTAATTCTAAAATTAGTTATTCAAAAACCCTTCAATTGCCTTTTGCATCATGTGGAAAGTAAAAAAGGACTTCAGAGACAAAATATCAAGATACAGTAATCAACTTGTCCTTCAAAAAAATGTTGATATGTAGCTCTTGAAATCTCACAGTTAATAATTACCAGCAAAAACTAATCAAGAAATGTTGGAACTCATTTCGTAGAGTCCCTTTACCATGTCAGCTCCCAGTTATTTGAATCCCTTAACCTCTCAGTTAATTTTATGGCTATAAATATTGGGGAAAAAATAAAACTGTATATAATTTTGAATGTCTAACCTGATACGATCATTAATAGAGTACATTTCATCTCACTAGTTATGTATTTGGCAGTCTAATTGTTTGTAAAGCTCAAAACACATGTATTGCTCATTCAAAATTTATCAAACTTTGTTTAGAAGTTCAGCTGGGGTGAGATAGCCTTTAAAAATCTATTTTGTCTATTTTTGTCTCTTTCAACTTAGATTACCTACTTCACATGCAGTTAGCTGACTTATGGATAAAAATAAATTAACCTATTTGTTCTGCTTGTGAATGTAATTCCATCTAATAAATCTGTCTAAGGCAGAGTCTATTATCAGTGTATCCTTTTTCTTCAGGTTTTTCCTTTCTCCTCAGATGCATACATATATCCAGTTTATGGCAACAAGAAAGCACAATTTCCAAGAGACAGAGTTCTAGTATCCCTTTAAAGATTTCTCAATAACTGTATGTGTGTGTTAATATTATTGGGCCTCCATGTCCATCTACTACAGTGAAAAAGTTGCCAAGCAAGCAGAGACAAGTATGTATAGGTCCAGGTAAGCCTTACACTGAGCAAAGAAGGAATTCACATGAAACACCTTCTGCGATGTATGATTCTGTTTCCTATTTGAGAAACTATTTTTCACAGACTGACAAACTTACAGAGTGAATTAAAGTCTGCACAATTGATCCCCAAAATAAAATTTCATTGTGTTACATCATCTGAACTTTTTCTAAAACTCAATACCCTTGTGCCTTGGAAATTCCCATTTTGCACAGTTGAATAAACTGAACCTTGTTTAAGAGATAAAAAAAAAATCAGAAAGGAAAGAGACTGGTGCTATCCTATTTACTCCAAAGTTCATTTGAATTACTTTGCAACCTATCTTCAACCATAATGATCTTAGTGCAGCAAGGATTTCTGTCACATCTCAGCCTCACAACCTCGGGACTGGGCCAGCCAAGAATAACGTGGCAAATAAAAGGACAGGTCAATTGGATTCCTTGAAACAGAAGAGCTTTAATAATGGGTAAAATAACAAAGGGATAAGCCGTGCATCATACAGGGTTGAAGCCAAAAGACACAAAATGGGGGAAATGACACTATATATTGATCGTTGGGGATACAGGGTCAAACCAAAACTGGTTGAATCAAAATTCAAACAAAAATGAGAAGCAGAACCTTATATGTAAACCTAACTTAATCAATCATGAAAGAGAACTGGAAACATAACCTTATTTGTAACAGCCTAATCTGCATACCAGTTCCCATGACCGCTCCCTTATCACCATAACCTGAACATAAGTTCCCCTGCCTATACTCCCATTTCCCAGGGCCTTGGGTTGATGCCTCCTGGGCAATCCTTTGAGGCCGGGCCATTGTCCATCCCAGCCAAACTCCCACAGATTTCTAGGCCCATTTACCCAAACAGAAATATGCAAGGCAAATCTACCCTACAATTAAAATTACAATAGCAGTAAAGGTAGCCCAGCTGGACAATGAATCAATGCCCTTTTTTTGTGGACATAAGTCTAGGTCATGAGCAAGTGATATCTCAATATTACTATCTAATATATTGTTACTGCACAGGATCTGTTCTACTTCTGTAAGCAGCATAATCTGAATCCATTCATAGAACAGAACAGGTTGTTATTGGGGACCTATCACCCATATATATATTTTGAGGAAGTTTTACTTTGGGGTAGAATTAATCTGACTGACTGAATACTCCCTCATTGCTGGAGTACATGTGAAGTCCTAGAGCAAACCTCCTAGTCTACTTTCATCAAAAACAACTCAAATGCCCCAAAGATGTGAACCAAAGCAGAAGTAAGTGAGGGCAATCCCTCAAGTAGATACAACTTCTGATGCATTTTAGGTTTCAAATTACCTTTCTATGATTTTTTTAAAGGATATTGATCTATCACAGTCCTAGAAGAGATTTTGCAGCACTGTTTGCAGTATGTTACATTACTTACTTCATCTGCTAATCTCTGCCAATTCATCAAATTAGAGAAAAAACACATCAGAGTTTTGGACATAAATAAAGCAAATACTGTATTATCAAAAGTCAAGCAGTAAGACAATTACAAACTGAATGCATTTACCTATAAATTCACTTTAGACTCTTCTTTCCTGACTTTGCAGACAAGAGTGTGGAAAGATACTAATTACAAGCCATTGGATTTCTGACTTCCCACATGTAATCAGTTCCTCCCTCAATAAACCACCTTTATTAAAGGTTGAAAGAGCCATGGAGTTTTCCTGCTATTATGTTTGACCTCTCTGGTAATAAGTCAATGAAGGATATTTAAGTATCTCACTAAGCAAGAAATGTTTTTATGACAAGAGGTTTTAAGGTGGGAGCAAGTATAGCTAGGCGGAAATTCTTCTCTGGAGAAACAGAATTGTGATTCTTTGGAAGGGTAAAAATAGCTGGAAGGTATAATGTAAGAAAAGATTTTTTTTAAAAATATTCCATTTTTTGTTGTCTATGATTTTTTCCTGTTAAAGAGGACTTTATACAAACACATTTACTGCCTGTATAACTTATATCACTTTGTATTTCACAGCTGCACCCAGCTCTGAAACTTCCTCAGTTAAAATCACCTGTGCCCATCTGGGCGCCTGACCTCTGTGGACATCAAGAATAGCATGATTAAAGGGAAACTGGCTTCTACTGTGCCTTGAATCCCATTCATAGGTACCCATAATTACACACCTTATCAGTCTACTGACAGACATGCCAATGAGCATTAGATTATTATTTTATTTTAATCACTTTTAGCTTTGGCATTTCTCCATATAGTAAATATATAAACATATTATAAAATTACATACTCTTGACTCTAGAAGTTCATTCTCTGGACATTTTAATTCCTTATATTAAAATTTAAGAAAAGATTGCAGGTGTTTTTGCTAGAAAAGATGTCAACTTTCAAGTGATTCTGTAAAATTTGTATGAACCAGACAAATTTTTTCATACGATTAAGTTTATCATATGGCTGAGCTTAGAAACAAGTTTAAAGTTCTGCACATGTTCCTTGCTAAGATCTTCCAGTTAGACACCTTGTTGGACTAATAAATAATTTGAAATGAAAATGTTTTGCTTACGGTCAATGAACATTTTGAAAGAGCTATGGGCTTCTTTCCTATAATCATTCCCAAACACAAAATGTGTGTGGCAACTTATTAAAATTCTAGGCCATCTATTCTTTAAAGCAAACTAGTGGTTTTCAGGTTTGTCTGCCTGCTATTTGTGGGATTTTAGAAAGACCTGCTATTTAGCAAGCTCTTGCTTTCTCTCTCACCTGCATCCTTGTGTAGCAAGCTTTGGGTAGGGAGGGTTTTCAGTGTGATCAGCTCCCCGAAATAGTTCTTAATTTTGGCGTGTCATTCCAGTATCAACACAAGTAACACAGGAGTCCATCAGGCTTAATTTTTGACTGGTCTGAATTATTCTGGGAATCCCAGCCAGAGCTGATATAAAAGATAAAGCCAAGCATTGTCTAAGGCTGATCCTGCTCTTCCTTTTTTTTCTGTGATACTGTTTCTAGCTCTGAGATGAATTTTTGCAGCTACTTCATGAACTGCAGCAAAAAAACAACCAGAAGGAACAAAAAAGCAGGATGATTCTTTAACTTCATCCACTGATCAGTGAGGCTTGTGAGAGACATTAAACTAATTTACATAGGCCTTTATTTATAAAATAAAACAATTACCATCAAATGAGAGTAAAATAAAGCTTAATACTGGAGAGACCTTTTCCTTACAGGAAACAATGGGTAAGTATTTTAAAGGAATAGTATAACAAGAAGAAGAAACACAAAGATTTCTGGGAAAATCACTGCAAATTTGGGGGCTGGTATTTTTTTCCTAAAAGAAAAAGGATCCTTTTAGAGATGATACAAGTACAAAGGAAAATTTTGGTCTGCAAAGAGAATAAAAGTATCTGGTATCTAATAAGAATTACAGTCTTACAGGTTTTTGTTTTTAAAGCCATGTACATATTCAGTTAGGGCTTGTTATATCTGAAGTGTTTTTTATATGTAACTAAGAAGGTGTGGATACTATAGTTTTATGGTAAGGTTTAAACAGAAACATGACCCTTTGAAGAAATTCAATACAGTCATAGGAAATACCATTCTCTTTATTTGACTGTGGACAGAAAATGCATATATTTTATACAGGATCATTTCCAATTAATACAGTACCTTAAGTTAGTTCACTACACACTGTATTTATGCTATCCCAAAGCAGAAGCAGAATAATGTGCCTGGGGAATTGAACAGAACATTTTAGCTATGTTGAGTATTTTTTACATATCAAAATACACTTATTAAAAGAGAAGAGGCCACCTTCTTGAAACTCCAGGACAAATTTTGACATGCAGGAAAATTTCAGAAGGAAATAAGGTGGTTTTCTGAAAACAGTAAGATATAAGTTAAAATGCTAAAAAATAGTGTTGTACTTAGCTGGGAAAAAAAAAAAAATATAAAGGAAATGGTTTAGATGTTAAACAGTTACAGGTTCAGGTTCCTAGTGAACACAAGAACTCTCAGGGAAACTAAAAACTGTCATTTGTCTCTGTAAAGCAATTCATAGCAGATGAAAGAAGGGTAAATTTTTATTCAGCCCTTCCTCCTTTTCTCACTTTCTGAAAAGCAAACCACCTCCTAACAATCCCTTAAAATACATACCAGCCGCTCATATTGCTGAAGCACTTAACCTTAAGTCTGATAACCTAAAAACCATCTTCTGTCTTCTCTGCTGGAAATGTGGTTGGTTTCTTGGTCTGAGTGCTCACAAAGCATGGACATGGGTATTGAAAGAACACACAACCTGCAGTCAAATACTTCTTGAATGAAGTGAATTAACACTTACATTTTCTGTGGGTTTCTTTCACTTATTTATTATTATAGAAATAACTCTAGCTACCTTTATAATAAAAAGGCTAATATGTTCTCTAAGGGTCTTTCTCTTCACTATGTTCTTTGCAGAATTTTCAGTTGTGATCATCAACATCATCATCAACAACAGCAGACTGCAGATCAACAAATGTATTTTTGTAACACTGAATAGAAGTACTTATCACAAATTATATAATGCATTGACCATAACACGAAAATTGCAAGTTATGATGCAACACTCATTTAAACTATACACCAAATAAAGAAGGGAAAATTTTCATTTGCTAAATACAAGGATCATTACAAAGATATATGTCAACTACATAGTGACAAGCTTAGCCCTTAAATCATTTAATTCATCTCTCAATATAATTTCTAACTATACCAATTCTTCTAGATGGTCTATGAATGCAAACTACCTTTAAATGACCACCCCTTGAGAAATATAACACATTCCATTCCACTACTTTGGAATATGAAGATGCAATAAATTATGGTAATACTGGTTTTATTCAAAATGGAGGACAGATCATGACATAGTCACCAAACCTGACAAAACTAACTCCCAGAGCAAGTGTTCCCTAACTCATACCATATACATATCTTGATCAGTCTTTCAACGACCATTATCACAGTACAAAGGTTTTTCCAGCCTTAAGGGTATTTGACAAAGTGATGGGATGTGTTAGACACAATATTAATATTCATTCCTTTCTTGTCATTCATAACACACTGTAATAAACTAACAACTGTATATCAAATATCAAAGAATGATCTTGAATTAACTATGACACACCATATCTTGATGTAAGTATGGTATGTTTTGGTTTTTTTTTTCTCTGACTGATTTTTTGCTGTGGTAAACATCTGTATGTCAAGTCACCCAACCGTTTTTGGTTTTTTTTTTCTGGGTATACCAGAACCAGAGACATTGAGTTTTAAAATACCTTTGTATGAAAAAAAGCATATTTAGCAAACTGAACATAATTATATTTTACACACATATATACATCTATGCATATAGATGAAATATACATAAAATGCCAAATAAGTGAAAATTTTACCAAGCTAGTGAGAAAAGGAAAACATATTTCTGGGCACATATTTCTAGATCAAAAACTCATACAGAAAATGTTATGAGAAATATCTCTCTTCTAAAATACCAATACCTCATTTCCTTTGCTAGCACCCAGTGTGGTGCTTTTCTAATTGCAAGCTAAATGTAGAGAGCCAAAAGATGAATTAAATATTCCTGTTATTCCAAGTCAATTATGTTCCACTAGGTGAATCCTAGAATTGGATCCATACAGTCTCTTAGGATTTTCTTTTTTAATTAAATTCCCGAAGTGCTTAATGAGGGAGTTTGGCACTTACCATTTTGTTTGTCCAGTTCAATGGCATCTTTACAGACCCCTAACTCTTCAAACACAGTCCATGTTTGCCTCTTGATAACAGAGAAGTACTGTGCAATCATGACTTGGTGTATGGAATATATTAGTCATAATAAAGATTGAAGGAATTGTTTTATTCTAATACTTTAGCTCTGTTTTAATTTAATCTCAATTGTTTCAGTTCACTTCCTTCCCAAAAACAATATGCAAGATTGTGCTACAACTCCAGTTGTGACAATTGTGTTTATAAGGAAAGCCAGCATTATCTATTTTCCCAGGTGAGTGAGTACACTTTGTCACTCCTTCTGGAAGTGTTTATTCCGAAGCATCTATAAATAATGGAAGAGAAACAGTATGCTGATTTAAAACACAGGCAGGTGGGTCAGTTTGGAACCTGACACCTGAAGAATTCTCTATAGCTGGCCGATTTTGAAGCATATTCTGAGGCACTTCAACATGGAATCATCCATTGAATCCTGTTTCAGATCAGATCCATGAGTGCTGTTTCCCTACTGAGCATTTCAGAGACATTACAGTCCCTTAATTTTTCTTCCTATTTTTCGCAGTTCCAGTTTCTTTACTGACAGGCACATTTATTGGAAACTTTTTCAGTTATTAATTATGCATGTGTTTACGAACAAGAATGTGAGCATTATGATATCCATGAAGTATACTGAGACATTTCAGTTAAACTAATTACATTTTTTTGTTGCTGCATTCGTGACACGTGGTTAAAGTTTTCACTTTAGATGAATAAACAGGAAGGAACCTGATGTTTTCCAAGCTTCAGGAAGAAACTAATACTTTAGGCAAGTCTGGGACAAAAAAAAAATCACAAGTATTAGAACCACCAGTTTTCAGTTCAATTATTAAAGATCAGCAAACTGTTTGGAATTCTTTTAATACATAATTACTATTCTGTGTACAGATTTCCAGATTTTCTTTTTAAAAGAGCTGTAAATTTAGGGCTAGGGATTTGAAAATAGTCTGTGATATTTTTCCATTTAAAGAAAAAATTGATTTATTATAGTAAACCATTGAATTTTTCTGTTTCTTTAAATCAATCCTGATATTAATGTTACTACTTTACCTTAATGGAAATATTGGCAAATTTTAGGTTTACAAAGAAATTTAAATCTACAAATAAACATAAAATATGTTAGACATAAATGGCATGTACCTAAGAAGGGCAGCTGAAGAACTGTTGTTGGTTTTTTTTTTATTTTCCAAGGAAATCTATGGCCTTTGTAGCAATAAAATAAAAAACACTGTTGATACCATGTTTTTAGAATATGACATTTTCAGGGAACATATTTTACAGAAACCCCAGATTCTTCCAAAAATTACAGAAATTTTTACCTAAAAGTTTTCCACATTCATTGTTGAATTTGTGGATAAATATTAACATCACAAATAGAAGCAAGAAAGCATGGATTAGTATGCTGAACCAAATTTCTGTTGTGGATTAAAAGTGTGTTGTTATAATAAAAGTGCCAATTGACATTTAATTTTTCTCCATTAAGAATACTGTTAAATCTCTTCTTCCCCATCAAATGGTATAGCATGCTAAACATAAATAGGAAAGATAAAAAAAAAACCTCAAAACCTTCTATTTGAACAGCCTAGAAACCACAAAATCATTATGAATGATATAAAATACAATTATATGTGTTACACAACACAGTAACAATTTTTGAAACAAGTGCCAGTTTGATCAGGATCAGTCCAAAAGTATTAAAATGCAGGTAACATTACAAGTTAATTGTTCACTAGCCAGGAAATGCAAGATTCCAGGTTGAAAGCATAACCCTCTGGGCACTGTGCAGTATGGCAATATATCATTCCAAGATCACAAAAAGTATTGAAATATAAGTGTGCAGAATCACTACCACCTCCCCAAAAGAGAAAACATCTTGCAGTCGTGTGGATATCTTTCAGCCCTCATCAGCAGGGACAGGGCAGAGAATGCCTAACTGCACAACAAAAACACAGCTGGGCTGTAGCATTCTTCCACTTCTGGATAAGCTGCTTTGTAAGCCCGAGAAGGAACAGCAGTACATAAACGCACTGCCTATAATTTGTGTAAGCCTCAACTCAAAACATTAGAGAATCTTTCTCATTTCAGCCCTTGCTGATTATAAGAAATGCAATGTTTTTAAATATGAAATATGATATTAACTAAAATATCTTTAACATGAAAGAGAGGAGATATAAATTTATGTAATTTCATATATTATCTTACATGGGGTTTTTCTGTTCCTTCCTGCATGATATGCAAAATACATGTCCATATAAAATCAGTTTTATTACTGCTCTAAGCCATCATTGATTGACGTCTATAAAATATGCCTCTGTAAAAAAATCTATTCTACTTTAAAAATAAGTGTCACCATGCAATTGTGGCTATAAAACACACTCACAATCAGATTAGTGAAAGGCATGGTTCAGCCTGTCCTTTGGTTACAGTAGATTGGCTGATGTCATATCAAAAGGTTTATTTGAAATCCTGTTTTCCAGTTTTAATTACTTATGTAGACCAGAGAACAATGATACATTTGATACAAATTCAGTCCTTACAGAATTAATTCAGCCATTTTCTTTCGGTACTTTATGTTCTATAGAACAAATGCAAAATTATGTTGCACTTGTTGTTATCTGTATTCAAAACGGAATATTAATGGAAATAATTCTGCAGTTTTAAGTATATTCTCTTGAAAAATCTATGTTAAACATCTATTTTTTTTTCTCGGGACAAAGGTAGCAGCAGATTCGAATTAAGAAATTCTGATCCCTTTACAACAGTTTCAGATGGGTTTCCTTCTCTACTCTCAGCAAAAATTAACTGGAGCTACCACTCCTATATTTTAAACAGCACATTAATGAAAATCATATTACCAAGCGTTACCACTACATGCTAGATCTTCCTAAGGTTTCTGTACTAAAATTTCCCCTTTATTTTGAGCTAGCAAGTAACTGGGGAAGCAAACATATAAAACTGAAATTCTGGTGCAAGCACAAGAAACCTAATTACACCAGCCATGACAGCAGTGTGGGAGAGACCCAAAGCCAGTCTTCTTAACCTTAAAAAAAACCCCAAACAAAACCGTATCAATTGTGAGGCTGAGGTTTATTAAGCATGGTAACAGTTTATCAACAGTGGCACAAAAATGACAATTTTACTGTGACAAAATGAATAGCAAGCTTCTGTTTTGCATATTACACTTTCCTTTCTCACTCCTTGTGCCCATCACGGGTTAGCATGATCAGCCACCTGAGCTGAACAGATGTTCTCGCTGTACTTCAGGGACGTTGCCATTTTGTCATGTTTACAGGTGTGTTCTTTAAAGCCCTGCAGAGAATTACACTCAGCACAGTTCTGCAGCTGAGTCTTCTGCTGTCCCCACAGAGAGGCAGATGGATGATGATTCCTCTTGCTGTCAGAGTTTAGTCTTTCTTGGGAAGACTTCTGGGCAAACATCCCAGAACAGCAGCAATCCAGGGATGAGCTACTCCGTACTAAGCAGACTTGGAAAAGGATACGGTGCCTCTGCCACCCCATGGAATGCTGAAGGCTGGCCTGTCACTGCTGTTTGCTGTCACCACATGGCACCAGACGTGACAAGTCATCTACCACGGTGGTGCTGTCCTTGCTCAGTGCAGGTGTACAGCACCACTGCCCAACAAGGGAAAAATGCTGCTTAATCTCAGGAGCAGGAAAAATCTTTGGCTAAAAAATGCCTATTTGCTCTGGGCTCAGTGAACTCCCCGTAATACAGACACATCCAGGTTTATTTTAGTACAGAGAAATAACCTCTTGTCAAAACTCCGTAACTTACATCATATAGATCTATTACGGTAATGTGGTGATAGTATCCTTTCCATTTCCTAATACTAAAAAAAAATTATCTAAGACACTTCACCTACTTATTTCAGTATTAAACATTATTGTGTTAGAAAACATTTAACTGCTTCTATTAGAAGTTTGGAGAGGATTAAGGACAACTTTTAAAGGAACAATTGAAATTTTTATCTCAGCATCAATTGTAATTATAAAAATTCTGTCCTTGAGTTAGATTTCATCATAACAGAAAAATTACAAATCAGAAAAATAATCTTCTCTCAATGCTGAAATTCATGCTATTGAGTTTCACTGGGTTTACAAAATCTTTATATATATATGTATTCTCTTTCATCACCTTTCCCCATCATTAAGTAATAATTTATAATGATTATTAATATTGATGTGAAAAAAAATCTTCCCTGAAGTCATCCATAAAATTATTTTAAAAGTTTAAAAAAAAAAAAAAAAAAAAGGTTTTGCCAGAAAATGCTCATTAAGTCTTTGTAACAGTAGGAATACTGTTCTTAAGGCAGACCTTTCTACTACTACTGAAAGTAGGTCTGTACTAAAACACGATATTAAGCAAGGCCTGAAATGCAGAATCTTTCTGGAAAACAGTGTTGCTCAAAGACATTAATGAGAATTCTGCCCTGCAGGCAGCACATGTTTTGGTATAACTTTGGCTGCAGCAGAAATTTGTCTTGGACACATAGTCATACCATCAGAAAAGTGATTTTCTGTCTGATGTTACAAATAGACAGAAAGATAAGGCTTGCTCCCATAGAGGAACTCAGAGACTCGGACAAATGTCCTTTTTTAATAACACCGCTGAAATCTCATGGCACAAAACAGTTCTCCCAGCATCACACAAGGGAGAGATTTCTGATTGTTGCACAAGAGAAACTATTACATTTTTGGTTTACCATTTATATAGTGGATTCGTGAACAACAAAAAAACCCCAGCAGAACACATAACAATATACTGGATGGGACAACAAAAATAAAGGAAGTGTTCAGAATACATATCTGCTAAGCATCTGTCCTTTCCCAAGCCTGCTAACACATAATTTTGGAATTTCTTCAGTTTGTCTGCATAGACCCACGGCCTTGTTTGCTGCTACTCTCAGACTTAAGTGTACATGTCTTTGTGTGTGTTCTGCTAACATCTCCTGTTCTTTTACTTTCCCTAAATCTGGAGCAACAGCTGATCATTATCCTCCTTTATTATTTTTTTCCCTTTTATCTCAACGCAGTACATCGGAAGTTATTATGTATCCTGTTTTACCTCTGTAATTTTCAACTAAAGTTTGGGTTACACATAAATACCTATGACTCCCTTACTCTGCATCTTCTGTTAAATGTGAGCTCATAAAATCAACTGACATTTAAGGAATGAACTGCTGTAGTTTGGAGTACTGCTGGCCTATGCAATAAATATAATCTGTCTCAAAGTAGGCAAGAAAAAAAAAAAGCCAGAAGTGAGGCTGAATTAATCTACATATTTGCTGACTTGCCTGAGACTACAGTAGTGTATTGAACTAGACATTAGAAAAACATAATTTTCATTTGATTATTCCAGGCAAGTACTACCAGCACAACCATCTTTTAATTTGATGCCAGATGGTTGTTTGTACTCTGCCTTTCTCCCATAGCATGAGGCACCGATGAGGTTGAAAATCAATGCCTTTCACACAGTTGTAGGAGCTCAGTATATTCACACCTCTGTTGTTGCCTGCTGTCTAAAATCACTCCCAGCCACCATTAGGAAGAGGGCTGAAACTCCTTTCAGGAATGTCTGGATGCCTGAAATTTCTTAATTACCACATATCTTACCTATGGGTAAAAACGGCAACAATCGTACGATGGCAAGGGATACTCTCTTCTCAGTCAAAAATAAAAGCCAATGATTATAATTATCATTTTGTTAAAAAAGGAAAGGTTGTGAGACAGAAAATCACCAGACTTCGTTCTTATTCTGGCTGCACAAGACTGAGAAGTAATGGGGAAGAAATGTCCAAACAATCTCAAACAAGGCAAACCGAATGTTTGTATTTGAAGCCCTCTCAACTTCTGTATAGATAAGCCCAAAGGAAAGATCCCCTTCCTTCTGTCTTGCCATCCCCATCTTCCTTACTCCCCATTCCAACAGTTCCTGAACAGATTGCTGGTGAAAACTTAATTCTCTAATCTAGCTAAACCTTGCAACTTAAAGGGAAAAGGTTCTGCCCTTTCCTTCTCTGCTGGCTGGTAAAACTCCTTTCTTCTTTAAAGGCTGCTGCACTGAATCTCATATATTGGTGCTCCTGGAGCCATATTTTAAATTACAAGGAGTGAAAATTTCTGTAGAATCCATTACACTAACCCTTCTGAATAGGCTGATGAAGAGCTGATCTTGTGTGTGTTACTGAGTACCTCATGAGGGTAATTTACAATTCCTCAGAGAACTGAGGTGAAATAGCCCCTGCCTGTGTTTCCTCTCAGAAAGCACACCATGCAATGTCCCAAAAACATTAGCAGCAGCAGTATTTTCCTTCTGCCATTTGCAGCCAGCTGGAATAGACATGAACATTCACTCTCACACAGCTAAGGGTTTCACCTTGTCTGCAGTGTCAGCAGGACATGTGTCTGACTGAGAGAAGTACCCCACAGTGGTCTCCTGGCTGCTAAATCCAGGTCTGTGGGAGGATTTGTAGTATGTGGGGTGATAACCATGCAGTCTACATTAATTGATTTCTCTTATTCTACCTTCACCTAAATCAACCTAAGAAATTACAGAAACAAAATGTTTCTGATGCATTATGTCATGCAAATGTTTGTACTTCATCTTGCATCATACCAATACATGTTTAATGTTACTAATCCTACACAACATACCATAATCTTTTCTTGAGAGGCAACTCCTGATCTTTTAAATTATTCTATATTATTTGCCTGACCATTTATACCAGAATATTATCATGCTTTACTGTCTGAACTTTAATACATGTCTTACCTGTAATACATCATTTTGTAACAATCTCAAAAGCTTTTGGAGTCTCCTGGATGATCTATTGTTTTTCTGGCAGTTAATACTGTACCATTTGTGTAGCAGGAAACAAACTTTAGAAGCAAAGATTCTAAAAACTTTAGAACCCAATACACTGGCTTGGATAACATCAAGGCTGTTAACTCTACTGTCCTGCTGTTTTCAATACCCACATCTTTGCCTGTATTTCATGGACCAGATACAGTAAACACTAATCCCATTTCATATGTCTGAGGAGAATTCACTAATTATACTTTATTTTACGCTCTATTTGAGAAAGATTTTTTGACACCAGGTCAAACTTACATAATTTTTCTTTACCCTTTGTTACATTAGGGTATAAAAAAGAACTTACACGTGACTAAATGGAAAATCCCACTCACTAAGCCAATACAGGCACTATTTTCAATTTCTGTCATTCTCTCTGCAAATTTTCAGAAGTTAATGGAAATAGGGATTAACCCCAGGAAATTTAGATACATTCCTTTCCATCACTTTGAGTTTTGACCTCATGATTTGAGATGAGTAACATCTGTAATGCCATCATATATATGTTTTCTCCTAATTTCCCTGATTACCTAACATGTGCTGTTTAGTGTCCCAGGCCAGCCTTGTTTTGTTAAGCCAATATTTGCCAATTAGTAAAGGACCATTTCCTTCTGCAACTGTTAATGAGAACAACAAACAGTTAACCCCTGTACTGTCTAGCCGAGTAATTATGGTCCTGACAGATACAGAACAGCTTATGTTGTGCTTTGTATGCCAGTTCAATAAAGATTTTTATCAATAATAGAGGATTTTTATGGATTATAGATGAAAAATCATATTCTGACATGATTCATTTATTTTTCCCTTAGCACAGGGTTTTTTTCTGAACCATCTACTCACATTAAAGAACATTTGCAACAATATATACATAAATCCTGATTAGGCTATTTGAGTTCTAACTGCTAATGATGCAATTAGTTATTAAGCACTCCTTGTACTCTGGTAGGTCATTTCTTTTTCAGAAGCAGGTTGTTCATCTGCCTCCTTTCACAGATACCATCTTTTCCATCTTAAAGAAGCCAGTTTCATCTGCTTATATAAAATCTTTCCTAAAATGTAACTGCTCGAGCTGCTATTCTCTGTGGTGGATGGCTGTCTCAGCCTTTTGAGGAAAACACAATCAGAATGGACATTAAAAATTGGGCTGGGGTAATTACATTTTTATAATTTTAAATCTAAAATTAGACCTTTTGATAAAGAGTACTTTCAATGTTTCACTATTTAACCATTTATAAGAGCAGTTGTGAAATTTTTGCCTAAGAGCAGCTTTTAAGTAGTCCAGCCTGTTTTCCTCTGAAAAATCAGAGGACTGAGCTGCAAACTGCTGAAAAGACAGAGTTTGCACATATTCAGATTTCTCTAAGTATCCTTACACCCCACGTCAGTGGTGCACATACTGTCCTCACTGAAAGCCCAGCCAGAAACAGAAGTGACTCTCTGTTATTCTTACAGATTGCACATGCCTGCTGCAGATAAAGACCTGTTCAGAGAAATTACATCTGAAATTGGGAGCAGGGGGTGGAATTGACAGAAGGAAAGAGAGAAGCAGGTGTTGAGATACCTACTGAGATAACTGAGCTGAACTTAAGTCTTGCCAAACATAGAAAGTATGAAAAATGAAGATTTTTAGTGCATTTTCACATAAATACAGGGAAAACTTGAAAAACTATTTTAAAGTGTATAATTAAATGGTGTCTGATATTATTTCTGCTACCAATAATTTCCCTCAGATACTATTAATTACTGCATAGATATTGTTCAACTTGTGGAGATCCATTTAAGAAATTAATTTGACTTAAGGTAGAAAATAGTCTCTGTAGGAAAGGTTTCCTTCCTCAGCTGAGTAACTGAACAGCACCAGCTCCCTCCATCAGATATTTCCTGAGGAGTCCATTGAATCAAAATACAAAGATTGTTTCTTAAAGAAGTGAAAGAGTTTGATAAAAACTGAAAAAATTGCTGAAATAATGACATAAAGGCTGGCATAAAACAGAAACTACCAGCTTTGTGCCAAACAGACAAACAGGAGATCCTCACAGGCTTGTAGGCATTTACAGTTTGTAGACACTGTAAAGAACTCCTAGGAAAAAAAAAATTAAAAGTTGGGAATCCTACTGACTTCTCACTGAAAATGTGAGAATGTGAGGGTCTTTCCTACCCTTTTTCAATACATAACTGGTATTGCTCTGTATCTCAGAGTTAATTTTCTCAATGTTAAGCTATTCAGATTCATTCAAATCATGAATATTCCAATTTCTAAGCAGCACTCACTCTGAGTCAATCTTTTAGATCTTATTATTCCACTTGAGGTTGTACTTCATTTTCTGAAACTCTAGCTGGATTAGTCCCTACTGGAATTGGTCCCTTTTGTCTGGGTACCATCTAGACAAAGAAACAGTTCAGTTTTAAGAACTCCTAGAATTATCACAGATAACAGTTGAACAATATTTCATAGCCTTTTCCAGGACCAAAATCAAGTCACTTTGTTACTCATGCCATGGTCTGGCTCATGTTACTGTAAAATGGCTTTAACCAATTAAATCCAAAAGTTTTATGAAGTTTTTGTTCTAAAATGGTGAAGCCACAGTCCATGCAAGTTTGGGGTTTTTTTTAGTATCCTATGAATTCACAGTAACTTGTGTCAATTAAGTATTATAGGTTTTTTACTCTAAAGGCATGAAGACACTAATGTGTCCGGAAAAAGACAACATAGGGTCTGAAAGTATCTCCAATGTATCTCCACATTGATCTAGGCATGTCTAGGTATGCCTTTATAGTGTCAAGTCCTATCTTATCACAGTCCTATTTTACGGGATCCATACTAATGAAAATAATTTTCAAGGATTGATGAATTGTGTGTGATTCTTATGGAAATACACGTATTTGGGAGTTAACTTGGGCAAAGTTTTCTGTCACAAAACACTTAGGATAAGTTACAAGTAAACTTTAATCAACTCTCTAGCCCGAAAAATCTATTAAAACAAATCAACCAAAAGTAAAACCAGAGCAAACAGACAACAAAACTTCCACACAGGTGAAGAAAGAAACAAAATCTAAATAAATTCCTTTAGGTTGAGATAACAGCTCAATGAAAGTACGGATAATTTCTGATATATTTGTTTAGAACAACAGATATTTGAAAGGCAACAAATCCAAACAATTCTTTGTATAGAGAAGCCATCATCTCTACTTAGCAATATACTTCACTGAGCTTCTAAATTGTTAGAAAATTTTTGAAAATTTGCATGCCAAAAAACCTGATGCCATGAAGGGAACTCCTGCTGTCCTATTTCAAGCTGAGACCAGAGCCTGAATGCTGGAGTTCTCATGGGAAAGCTTTCATTTGTTTTCTTTCCACTAGATCCCACTAGGTCTCTAACTTGTACTTTGCCAAGAATATGAAACAAACCCAAACTGAGGACAGCTTGTGGTTTGCCCACCACACTGAGAAGAGTATGTGCAAAGGGCCGCATTTGTTGAAGTATAGTGACAGTAAAAGAGCCTTACAGATTCATTTAGAATTTTGAAACACTTCTGTCTCCATTAGATTCAAAGAAAAGATTTAAAACAAGGAACAAGACTTTCATATGCAACTATGATTGATAAATCAGTCATAAAGCTTGAAACAATAGCTGTGCTAAACTAATTCCCCCTTGATCCCAGTGACGTTCACCCAGGAACCAATAAGGATACTTTAATATCAGCCTTGTTAATATTTCGGTGAACATCAAACACATGTTGGAAATCTACAGTAGCAAGATGAAGATAAAAGAAAGGGAAAGACAACATTCCCAAATTTGTTAAACTTTTGGCAAAGAGCCACAGAATCATAACACCAGCACAAGAGGAGAGAGCACTTCCAGCAGCAGTTCACAAGTAAGAGAGGTTCTCCACAGACCCCATGGGCAATTGTTTGTGTATTCAGGTGATTTCCTCCTATCATTATTTTGGATTATCAGAATGGATTTGGTTACCGTGGCCCTGCTGTGGACTACATGTACAGCTCCAGCACAATAATTCTACCTAAAAGAGATATTGCTTTTAAGCGTCAAACAAAACCTTCCCGATTCCTGAGAGAATTATTGAGATTTTAATAGTCAGTGATGAATTTTTCTGCTATGAACATAAAAGCAATTTTTATGTTTCCATAAATTTCCCCAATTTCTATAAATTTAAAATGTCAATACGATAGAAAAAGCCAAAAATATTTTAATCACTTAACATTAAAAAACCCAAAAACCACCAAAATCAAACAACAACCAAAACCAAACCAAAAACAAGAGAAAAAACCATCAGGAGAGTTTTTAATTTAATTGTTAGTATCTACTGCTTTTCAATGCATCGTCTCTCGGAAAAAAATTCTAAATTAAAACCCTCTAAAAGTTAAGAGGACACATGATCTCAGGGCTACAGTATGAAATGTAATAATGTAGCATATGGTATAATCAATTAAAGAATCTGCTGGACAATGATATCATAAATAAGAGTGCAGAAATAACCTGCAGAAGAGTTTCATTCTGCCATATCACTCCATTTGTTTTTACTAGAGGCTATAAGCAGATCAAAAGACTTCATGTTTCTCTTAAATTGCCTATGTACTCCACTAACAGGAGGACAAAATCTGTCCTCAGTTATACCACTGGAAAATCACGCATTTCATGGACTTTGATGTATTGGTAATTCCACTGGCATAGTTGAGGGCAGCATTTGGCCAAATATATCTGAATTCAGAAGCAGCATCCATTACCTACAATGGCTTTTCCCAGAGAATGGCTGGGAACCTCTGCTGATACTACATAGTGGGACAAGCTTTTTTTCCAAGTTATTTCATAAGAAAAGGACTTGAAATCACCTCCATTCAAATCAAATTGTCTTTCCAAGTTCAATTCTTCCATTTTAACAGATGCTAGGGAAGAAGTAAACTGGGATTTTTTGAAGGGGTTAAAATTAGGTTTTCTCTCCTCTTCACACAGTCTTCCCATTCCTAGATTTTCTGTAAAGCACTTGAGATCTAATGCTACCTAACAAGCTAAATGTTACTGTTTTATTAATAGTAATATCATAACACTGTCCTGTGACAGTAAATTTAAAGTAGTTTCCTAAGCCCAAAGCATATAATAATGGCAATTAAGAAACAAGTTTATGCACTATTGTTAGCTCTCATTCTGAAGATGTCTTAGAGGACTGCACCATTAAAATGCCTGCTGTTATCCTGCAACACATCATCAAAGTAGGTCAGGCACGTCTAGTTCTGAGATGGACATATTTCAAAATGTAAATTTTGAAATTTAGCTAATACTGTTAAGGAACTCGTGGGCTGGGCAAAAAGAAAAGCTTATATACAACAGTGATACTTTGTTACACAAAAAAAAAAAAAAAGAAAGAAAAAAGAAATAAACTTTTTTTCCCCATAAAAGCAGGGAGAAAATATTGACATCCATCAAAATAATTTGAATTTATTCTGGGATTGTAAAAAGAAGCTGATAGTCTTAAATGTTCACATCCTACTTAGGCTGTTTCAAAATCCTTCCTTCATGCACAGAGGAGCTGACAGATTGACAATATAATGACTTGAATCTTTTATTCCCCAAACAAGAACACCACAGGCAAGGGATGAGGCCAAGAATTTTCACTCTTTATTTTCTGTGCCTCAACCCTTACCTGGAGGGAGCCACTCAATGTTCGAAAGGACATTTTATCTTGGAAACCAGGGTGATGTTCAATCTTTTTACTAGCAAGAAAGATGGTGAACATACAGAATTGTCTACAGATTCTAAAAACAATTATTTGCAGTGGTCCTGAGCAGAAGGCCATTTGTTTATAGAAGAGTTAGTGAGCCACAAAACACCCTGAGTAGGATGAGACCTGTGCTGTGCAGGCTGGTGCTGTGCCTCATGTAGAATTTAGCCTCCAGGTCAGTGTGTGCTGCACAAATCTCTTGCCTGCAGGGTAACCTCAGCCTGCTCATTATAAAGGAGGATTCTGCAGGTAACTCCCCTTTGCGTCCAGCAATTCCACCTCCTGCATCACCTTGCCTTTGTCAAAAAGTGCAGCAAGAAGTTCCCATGCAAACATCCTCTGTGTTTGACTGTAAAAATGATGAATGGAACTATTTTCTAGTAAGAGAATTGAATAACAGCTTGAATGACCAAAATGGGGTAACCTTTTCTACAGACATGATTTGCTGCAGGCTGGTGGGAGGCACATTTGGTGCTGCACAGCTCAGGGTTCCCAGCATCTGAAGAGATGGAAGATTATAAGAAAGGCAATAAAGCTGGTGAAAGGACAAGACTTATGAGAAGTGTCTGAAAGGACACTTCAGCTTCCTGAAAGGTGGTTGTAGTGAGGTGGAGGTTGGACTTTTCTCCCAAGTAACAACTGACAAGATGATAAGAAATTATCCCAAGTTGCAGTGGGGAAGGGTTAGATTGGCTATTAGGAAAAAAATCTTCAGTGAAAGGGTGGTAAATTGGAACAGGATGTCCAGGGAAGTGCTGGATTTACATCCCTGGACACTCATCCCTGGAAGTGTTCAAGAAAAGTCTAGATGTGCTGCTTAGTGATGAAGATGTTAGTGCTAGGTTAACAGTTAGAATCAAGAATCTCTGAGGTCTTTTCCAACCTAAATCATTCTGTAATTCTATGAATATCTATACTATTCTCTCTTGTGCTAGCTCTAAAAATGGTATTTAAAATGATACTTTAATGATACGTATTTCATAGAGTCTGATTTCCTCTCTTATTTGACATTATAACTGACTAGCACCTCCTGGTGCAAAACACTGTTTCTTTGAGGTGTGAGATGTAAAGACATTTCTTAGCATTTATTTATAATTTCACGTAGAAGTACTATTTTTCTCACTCAACATATATTGCTGTAGAACTAGAATGAAATTAGTGTGTAGGGGAAAAGATGACTCTCTAAGTAATGGGGCTTTAATTAATTAAGCTAATCTAATTAATCTGCACATTTCCTTTGACTTTTCTGCAACATCACAGCTTCTACGGTTGTCTTAGATATGTAATTCTTACAAGGCAGTGGTGCAAGACAGCTTGATAGAATGTAAATGGAACACGAAAGTAAGAAATGTCCAATATTGAAATTGGCTACAGGTGAAGTTCTGCCTTGAGGTTTTTTCAGTGGAATCTGTATCCAAATAGACAAACATGATACATTATCACCTGAGGCAGAATCAAAAGAATGTTGCAAGTATTTTTAAGCCACTAGTTTAAAATAGGTGCTTTGAAAGAATACAAGGACAGCTCAATCACCTCTCACTATAAAAAGTCCAAAGAAACTTCTCTTTTTTATTTCAACATTGCACAGAGACACATGAAAGTTTATAGTACAGCAACTAAAAGAGAAACAGGCTATGTATCAACACTTCCAATAGAATCCAAACAAGAAAAATAAGAGATCTCTGCTGAGAAAAAGAAAGAAATAAACAAACAGGGAAATATATCTGCCAAGGTCTTGTAGGACTATACTAACATTACTCATCTGATTCGTCCTGCCCCAAAGTAGAACTATTCACATACAAAATATTAGGAAAAAGGAATCTTAAAAAGACACCTAAACAGAGCACTTGATCACAATGCTGTAACTAAGGATGAGACCAGGTCCAGAAAAATGTTCTGCCCTGAGACACAGACTTAATGGCCAAGTCTCTCTCTTTATTATTATCTCCAATCATTTGGTTTGGTCAGTTAAATTGTCAGACACATTTAGGGAGAAAACCCACACCTAAAACACTGCTATTTCCAAGATTTCCTCCATACTTTCTATCTTTATTTTTAGTCAGCCACTATCATGTACTTACAGGCATAGTCTCAGCATAAAAAAAGAGAAATGTAAAAACAGTAGCAAGTACAAATGATTTTATGACAAATCAGCAGTTTTTGAGCAACTTCAAGAAAAGGAGCTAGAACACCATTTCAAGATCTAAGCTGCAATGGGACAATGGTATTCCCAAATCCCAAGGAAATGGAAACCTCACAGTCTCTGCTTAACAATGCAGTAAAAAAAGGCCAAATGTGAGAGAATGTCCAGCTTAAAACTGATGTGAATAGGTCAGTCTTTGCTGACTCTGTAACCAAGAAAGACAAGAAGAAACATGACAGAGAATTCAAAATGCTACCTGAAAATTTTTATCAAAGTCAGAGCAGACAGAAAACAGTCTCTACACTACAAGAAGGGCAAGAGAAGGAAGCGTATTTGGGGAAAGAGATAAGACTGACAGGGTATATTATTACTTTGCAGTGTTCAAAAACACCTGTCAAGTTTGAAAAATCTGGAAGGAAAATTACTATAGTGGAAAAAATCTTCATGGGGAATGATGGGCATTATTACTTGGAGGCAGTATAAGTCTTAAGGAAAAGCAAATATTGAATTGAAGCTGGCAACAAGAATACAAGGCCACAAGTTGCCAGAATAGCACTACCTAAACTGAAAGAGAATATTGAACTAAGGTAAAAGACTACTTTCTCCAACAGGAACCAAGAATATGCACATGTGATAGAAGAAAAAAGCTATCTGTTAAAATTTTATCTAGGAAAAGTGCCCATCTGAAGGATATTCAACACGACTACCAGCTTTCTTTCATTGGAACTATGCAAAAATGTTATAATTGAGAAAATAAAAAAAAAATCTTACATGGGAAGGGTGAGTACTTAGTTGAGTGGGTAATGTCCAGAATGAGTACAGCTACTACATGACCCATAGCTCAGGAATGCCTTACTTGCCCTAGGAATATGGCTGGACAAGCTCAAAGCAAGAAATGAAAACTGGAGAAGGTAAACACTCACAATATATAAATAAAAGAAAGAAATAGAAAAAAGACCAGAAATTTTCTTGTCTATATTGACTTAAAGAAGTACAGTCATTATATATGAAGTGTATATTTTCCACTACCTACAAGAGCAAAAAATTCCAGAAGAGTCACTTGGTACTAAATGTTTTCCTATAGCTCTTACATCTGCAGTGGTCTGGCATGTGTCTCTAAAAACACATAGCACACACATACACATATGCACATGGTGCATATTCAGCACTCCCTTTCCAATATGCTTTTTCTCAAATTGCCATTTGGTTTAGGTCCATCAATAAGTCTGTTTTAGCAGACAACACAAATATTTTTCAAGGGCCAGAGTATATGAACATCTGTGTAAGTGACATTTTGATATGAGGTTGGAGTACAAGGGGAAAAGTATATGACCAGAGGCTTCAGTTTTAGAAAGAACTCAAGCTGTCAGGTTACACCTATCTTAAACAAAAAAAATATTTATTCTATGTAAGTAACAGAGCTAAGAGCAATTATTACAGCATGAGGACTGGTAAACAATAAATAAGGTTAAGGCTATTACAAGGATCACTTGTTCAAAAGACAATAACATTAATAAAGATTTCCCAAGTATTGTGAATCATGTATGGAAAACTACATATCATAGTATTGATACTAACGATATCAATCCACAGAAAGAGCTACTACTATGTCACAATGACATAAAATCAAAATTTTAGATGACCTTTTTGAGAAATTAGGTAATTAAATTAAGCTAACAGAATCTCTCCCTACTTTATAAATATAGTACAAATTGTATTAAAAGTCAAGTTCAGATTTTCTGTTGCACTCTAAAATACACTGCAATTGGACAGGGAAGACGTTACCTTTCTGAGTTTCTTAACAAGGGTGTCAGTGCAAAGTTCTAGGCATTAAAAAATCTGTTTATTGTTCAGCCTGTGCTAGAACCTGAGCAACAATGAACTCCAGTTTAGGAGATTCTAATTTGAAATCTAGATCCACTCACATTCTTCTTTCAAACAGCTGCAACTAAAGAACCTTCTAAACATTTCATTATTATGACCTTACGTACTTTTATTTTATGTAACACATTTTTATATTTGTTTAAGATTCCAGAGTGGTCTTTTTTTCTTACACAGATACATCATGGTTTTCTCTCTGAGTCTGACTTTTAAAACACAGACCAACACAACGATAAAGGAACATATAAAGCTTCCCATAATTAAGCCGCTAAGACTGTTTCCAAGAGGCCTTTCCTTCCCATGGAAATTCTCTGATCCAAATAGACAAACATCAGTTTAAGAGACAGAGAAAACTGGATCACCCATGATCTCATTAAACCACTGAAGAAAAGAGATTATGCCTAGGAATGGCCTGGGACATAGCCAAATGTTCAAAGGAGGAGCACAGATGCTTCCAGTAGCAATCAAAGAAATTCCAAAATGAGAGGAAAATAGAGTTTAAATTATACAGCTTAAATTCAGAATGGATCATTATGATCATGGCATAACCTTTTCTACAAAGCAGGCTGCAGAAACTTCTACAATAACCTTATCTCTGAATTTACAACATCTCTCTGAACTGCATCATCTTATCTAACACACACTTTAAAAAAGCACTCAACTCCCCTCACAGTTGTCTGCTGCTCAGTTCTTGATTTGGCAGCCCAAACTGCAAAGTTATGCAAACCAAAAGATTTTTTGTGGAATTGTGGCAGTTAAACAACTTTAAAAGCATTTCCTGACTTCCTTTCCTCTCCCTAACTGCAATCCAGTTAACTGCCAGAACCAGTTTTTTATTTCACTTCAGAGGAACTTAACAGATACGAGCAATCAAAAGATGATTAATAGCTATTAGTGTGACTCTTCCAGAGCTACTATAAACATTTATGTCTGGAATTGTAATGATCACTCACTACTAAGTCTCAGGGGGGAAAAAGGATTAATTTTTCTGTTACACTTAAATCAGAATCAGAATCCAGAAATAATTATTTCCAGATTTCTCTTGAAAAAATAGTAATGAAGAACCTATCAGTTTTGATATTGAAGATGTTTAAATTTTCCCAGTATACTTAAGGGTAAGGAGTGCCATGCAACTAAAGAAAAAAAAGAGAAAAGCCAGAACAAGTGAGAGAGGGAGAATGAGACAAAGACTCTATTTTAACATTTTAGAAGTGTATATGCTCTTTGGCATGCAAATAACCTCTCTGAGGAGATTAGGTGAGTCACTGGGTTTTTCCCTAGAATGAGTTCTTTGTAGCAAAGAGACAAAACACCTTACCCTTGACAAAAATGCCCCAAAATATCTGTGAAAACTTAATGTACTATTGGCATAAATCTCAAGTAAGCACCCTGCTAGGAGCTACTGATTAAATATAATGCAGGAAAACAAGTATTTTGAGCAGTTTCTGCCAAGGTATTTCTTACACAGCTTAATGTGCAAACATTGCTGGCCCATTGCTGCTAAGAAACGAGGAATTTTAAGGACTATTAAACACTCTGCAAATAGATCAGCTGAAAGTTATTTAGCACAGGTGTTCTTATAATTAGGTAACACTGGAAAAATGCAATGTTCAATGGTCCTTGTACTTTGCCGTTTTTCCTGTGTGGGGATAAATATTACCATTCATTATTAACTGAAAACTCTGTTCCAATAGAAATAAATATTGAGTGTAAAAGAGTTATAATTTACTTTTATAATATCTCAAACTAATATTTTTATAATCAACTTTATATTATTTAAATCATACTTAAATTTACTAACTTTTACTGGAAACACAAGCAGGAAGAGCCTGGTGGGGTTTTTCCCCATTTCATCTGACCAGAATGGATCCAGGAAGCACAAAAAATGTTACTATTTCACATTCTCTAGTTAACTTTGCTATTCCAAAGGACACAAGTTAGTCCCTGGAATATTAAAAAGGTTGTTAGAAATCCTTTAAAAATATATAAAATTAAACACACAGTGACTCCATGCAGAAAAACCTAGAATTTGTATTTTAATGAGCCTTGACAGTAGTAATGAAGTCTGACAGAAATTTCAGGCCTGAAATGTTGGTGAATATACAGTAATATTATATATAATATACATGTCTGCTTCTTGGGTTTTTTGGTTTCAGTGGATTTACAAACATATCTTTTTTTGTAATGAAAAAAAATTTATTTTTTCATTACAGTTAATTACTTACTAAACAGTCATCTAGACAGAGACAGAACAATTTCTTTCTTAAACAGTTTATAATGCATGTGTTTTCATTCTGATAATAGGATGGCTAGTACTTTTATTTAATCGATGGAGTAGCTACATTTTGGAAATCTTTCCAGAACTGAGGTTAAAGAAGTTAGCCCTACAAAGGTACAGCTATCCTGAAAAAATATACATGAAGAAGATAACATGCTCAAATGAATTCCACATGAAGGATGATAAAAGGCTTTCATGCTTTGTTTTGAAATTTGGTAGGAGGGATTGAGGAAAGGAATTTTGGGGGTGAGGGTGGTGTGTGAATACATGTTATACTGGCTGGTGTGTGAATACACATTACACAGCTTTGATAGCTGTTAAAGGAGGATACTACCTGTAATTGAGATATACCTTAGTAAGAAAAAGCTTTTTTTCTCAGTATGTGTTTGATATTCCACAATTCAAAACTGTATTTAAAGGTGTTGGAAGAGGTCAAATAATATAATAAAAAGTGACCAAAAGCAGAAGGAAGCCTACTTTGTAATTATACACTGGCACGTTCCTCTATTCAAAGATCAAATCAAGACTGGAGATCTCAACTGCAGTGTAAAGGTTTTGGACTGTCTCTTCACTTCAGCACCTCTTAGTCTGAAGTCACTGAGTGCTGGCTTCAAAATGAGGCTTTGAGAATGCATCCTTGGAGGCATATGACTAAGATATAAACATATATGTAAGTTAATGTGGAATATAACATATTCATATATACTGCAGCATATTTAATCACATATATTCCATTGGGACCACAAATGGTGTCATGACAAAGGTTTTTTCAGAGACCTGACACACAAGAAACACTGCAATACTTTGAAATTTGTTTCAATATATGCTGCTTGATACTTCCCCTCAGAGTTCTATGTTGCAATAAATAGGATGAATTGTCCTGCTATTCAAAGACATATGAAAGGAGGTCCAATAGTCCCTCCTGCCTTGGAGCTCAGCACCAAGAATCTTTGAGGAAAGGCATATCTCAATGCAGACATTTGAGAGAATAAAAACAAAAGGAATAAAATCTTGATGTTATAATATTATATATAAATTATATATATATATATATATAATTTACCCACATTTATAATTTAAACATTTAACCCTCCTGAGTGGTTATTCTGTTTTGAGATTATAGTTAAGGCTTTTTGATGGTTTGATTTGGTTTGGTTGGATTTAGTTTGTTTGGTTTTTTCAGGTTTGGTTTTTTTGGTTTTGTTGTTGTTGGGTTTTTTGGTTTCTTGCTTTGTTGTTGTTTTTGTTGTTGCTTGTTTGTGACTTTGTTTGAGGTTTTTTTATATATAGAAAAACCCCAAAGGAAATGGAAGGATATCTCACACCAATGTGATATCACTTCTGAGCTTTGTATACAGAAAATGAAACTGATTCACACATCATTGATTTTGGTTGTGTTTTCACAAAGTGCAACAGATTTCAAGAAAGTAAGTTTGCCTGCAGTTACAGTATAAATAATAAGCAATCCCCAGAAACCAGTGCAGTTTATTCTGTGTGAGGACAAGACATGAAAGATGATGCAGACATACAATTTGCAAATAGATGGATATTCACACTTGTGAAATTCATGAAATTCTTATTAGAAATCTAAAAACAGTACGTAGACAAAGTATATATATCAAGGGAAGAACATGATAAAGGATAATATTCTTTTCAGTTAAACACCAAGAGATAAATCATCTTTCTGAAGGATAAACATAATTACAGAACCAGTGGGTTTTGTAAATTTTGTGGGATAAAAGCATTTAAATTACTGCAATATATCTGTGAAATTTAACTAAGCAGTTAGATTTCAAGATCAAAACAGCTTACAAGAAACTGAACACTTGCATTATTAGCCATTCTCAAGTAATTACGTCTATAAAAGTCTCACAGAGGCACACAAGGAGGTACATCTATTTTTTTAATACAGAATCTATTCTTACAGAGTGAAACAATCTATGCTTCTCAAACATAGACATATCCCTGAGAACTCAGAATTTTAGGATGGAAAGGAGAAAAAGGAAAACCCTTAGTAAATTTTTAAAAATAGCAAAAAGTGGTATTAGACCTTAAAAAAAATTATTTATCGTTTTGAAGTACAATTAATGACAATTCAGACACCCATAGACTATATTACCTTTCCAGAGATTAATGCACTAACCAGCAATGTGATATTGCATTGAAGAACACTGTTTTGAAGAAAGTATCCAGCTTCTGTGCAAATGATTCAACAACAGCATCAAACCTGTGTGTCAGTAGACAGAAATTTAATGGAATTAGAAAGGGATTTGGGTTTTGCCATGTAGACAGTAAGTCAGAGCTGTTCACAGGGAGAAAACTTGTTTTTCTTATCCTAATTAGACCAATTGGCTTGCAAGATGATAGAGTGGGGCAACGGATCCCCCAGCTTGCTTTCTCTAGAACTTACCTTCACACCATAAGCAGTTACCTCATGGGATTTTCTGTGGACTGGAGATAACAAAGTTTAAATACCTCAGCCTCTTGATAACCACTTCTTTAGGAGGGAATTTTCTTTATTTTACTATATCGTATTTTTATGTTTAGGAGGGAATTTTCTGTCCTGCCCCTTACAAAATCCTTTCTTTTCTTTCTTGACTTCATATTACAAGTTTAAAATCTCGTCTTTATGCTTAAGTTCTTAGTGACAATCTGAACTTTTCTTTTGTTGTCCAGCTTGGGCTCCACACACTTGACAGATTAAAGAAGTTCAAGCAAAAATAAGGTAGAAATGGATCCAATAAGATGAAAAAAGAGAAGTAGGTTTTTAGATTTTTGGGAGCTGACACATGGATCATGTACACTCTAAATCATGAGTGGGAAAAGAGATTAGTTCTGCAGAGATGGATCCTCACTCCTTGTAGGTTCAACAGATGTATGGGCTTGCAAGCCATCTTCACAATTCTTATAAGCCAGAAACTTTTCCACAGTCCTACAACAACACTAGACCTATAGCTGTGACTTTTCTTATTGGGATGATGATGTGTTGTGAGAGAGCTGAAGAGCATAAACAAAGTCAAACTCATTTTATGAAATCCCAAACAATACTAGACAGTGTAGTGTGCTCCCTGTGTCATAAAATTGGCAAAATCATAAATAATCAACATAGGATGCATATAGAACTGATCGAGCCAGTCCAGAGACCATGAAGATGATCAGAAGGTGGAGAACCTCTCCCATGAAGACAGGCTGAGAGACTTGGAGAAGAGAAGGCTCCAGGAAGAACTTAGAGCACACTTCAGCACTTAAACAGGGACAAAAAACACTTCTGGCTGTTACTGAAAGTTTTATGTGGGATAACCCTTTAAACTCTTCCAATTCAAAATGAGAAGGAGGGCTCCTATTACAGAGACTGAATGGCTATGGAAAAAAAGTAGAGAGGGAGGTTTAGTGCATGTATTTAGAGCTGAATGCTGGTATGCAAAGACTTTGAACTCTACATTGCATAACTGCTTAGGACTAAATTCCAGCTGTCAATTTTAATATGACAAAGATTGGCATTAGGAATAATTTTAATTTCTGTCCTAATTAATGAACAGAAAGAGAAGATAGCACTTATTATTAACTGCATGCCCTGAATGAAGAGAATCTGTGAAAGCAGTCTACAGAGTGATGTTAAAAAAATAGTAAGTGACAGGAATACCATTTACATTTCTAAAATCTGCAGGCAATCACAATGAATTCTGACTATGACTTTATTACTTATTGACTCTACATATTAGAGAAGGAAACAGAAGGAAGTAGCAGCAGATGAGCTGAACGAACTGAAAATTCACTGTTGGAGTTAGCCACAAGTTGCAGAATTTCTAATACTGCTTTGAAGAAGTAGAACTAACAGACCTCTCATACCTTGATTTAGCTTCTTTTTACTGGATTATAAGTAGCTCTGAAAATATTTCACTTGGTCTACTAGTAAGCCGAAGTCCTTTTCCCTCAGTTACAATGTCCATGCTCCTCCAGCACAGAACACCCAAGGGGAACTGAACAGGCTAGTGGGCAGTGCAGACTGCCAGCTTGACCAAATAATTGATTTTTCTTTTACAATACCCTGCTAATGACAAAAAGTTGATGACACACTTTTACTTTTAACACTGAGTTGCTATATTTATCTAGCTCTGCCCTCTTTCATCTTGCCCTGGAATATCTGAGCTCACACTTGTCATTCCCATTATCTGCTGTGTTGTAAAATGTTGTAGGCATATTTTCTCCCCTTGAAATCTGTTTCTTTATTGGTTGAAATTAATGTTTTATCTTTAACATAGAACTAACCTCAGTTTTTATTTGAGGTGGGATTTGCTTCCTTTTTTCTTTATTTTCCTCTTCCCCTCCTCTGATTTTTTGAGTCTAGAGGTGCTCCAAATAGTACATTATACCCAGAATGCATTAGATTCAGACTTTTTTTTTCTGAGACTGAAAGTGACACTTAATAAAAACTTGATCTGAGCATTCTCCAATTTTTTACCATCCAGACAAATCCTGGAATAAAGATGAAACCCTAAACAAAGAGAATTCTATACCAAAGGTTATTCCTCCTTGGAAAGTTATTCCAAAAAGCCTTTGTTCTTGGATTAGTTACCTGTGAAAAGCAGGTGAAAGCAAGAATATTTTAAGGCCATTGATCCCTATTGACTATGTTGTTGGAGTGGAGGTTCTCTTCCCTTCAACAAAGACACATTTACTGCCTTAGCTAATACATATATTGCATAGTATTGTAAAATAACCCTGTGATAACCTTTGCCAGCAACTCTACTGAAACCTGAGAGCCCCAGATCTCCCAGTCTGATGAAATGAATAAAGCTTTTAGGGTTTTTAATTTGACCTTGTCTCTCCAAGCACTTATTATTTTACTTACTAGGAAATCTATGCTCTGAGGCTTCATTGGCTTGGTACTGAAATTTTATGATCCTTCAGCAATTCTCAGAAAAAAAGTTTGAAGGGGAGGAGTGGGAAGGAAATGCCAAAGTAGGAAGAGATTATTCTGGTAATATCTGAGGGGGGTAAATGTACTTTGTGGTAGAGATACCATGGTAACTACCACAGAGTGTAGAAAATAATCCATGTCCTTTCAGTATCTACTGCTTTCACACAGCCTGTTCTCACAGATTTTCTGCCTGCACACACGTATTTAAAACTTTTAAGAACATAAGTCAATGATTAGCAATAATCATATAATAGATTTTTTTTCTTCTCTGATGCTGCTTATTGTAAAATTGCTCAGGTGCAAGAACAAAAAATTGTAACTACTTAATTGCCAGTGGTAGCATAATAACAATGCAATAAAATCTATCTTTAGATAGATAGATTAAACAGCCAACTGGCTTTTTAAAATTCTGTAGATGTCAAATTCATCTAAATAAATCAATTGTAATGTTATTTGTGTTAATGGATGTTTATCTTTTCTCCATTGACAAAAAATTGATCATTTGAAAATAAAGAAACAAAAGAAACTGTCTTTTGTTTTCAACAAGTCCTAATACTTTTAGTAAACTTCAAAAGCAGATGTCTGAACATTTCTCTAGTCCTCCTTTCACTACTGTATTTTAGTTTTGTAACCTCTGAGTTTCCTCTTATACTAGTTCTTAGATTACTATCCAGCTACCACTTGCTGTTCATGAAATGTTGCCATTTTGATTCTGAATAAAGCAAGCCCTGGATATAGGGAGAAAGTAATCATTCCAGACTTCATTTATTAACACAATCATATTTTTAAAGCTTCTCGAATGCAATCTGACTGATAGATTTTTAACCTTAGAAATTCTCTGATTTTGAGGTATGCAGCACATCAAATTAATAAAAAGTGACTTGTAAAGATAAAGAAATTTTATTCCCTTCCTGTTTCTGCATTTTCTCTCATATGTAAACAAGTTCTGAAATGGTTTTGGAAGGGTTTTTTTCCCTGCTTGTTTTTGACCTTTACAATACAATGAATATCAGTGTGGGATTTGGCCTGCAGGATGACTTTTTTGAGGTATGAAAGAACTAGAATGTGAGGTGTCTTAGCTCATCTAATGTGAATTTTTCAACAAACACTATTTTTGCCAAAATGTTCATCAAACTAGCTAGAGAAGTTGAACAAGCCCCACATAAAACAAAAGTTGTTTGGGTTTTAGGCTTGGAGACTTTCTTCTTTTAATACAGCAGGGGTGTTTTCCTTGCAATTTCCTCTTCAGAACACTATACACAGTAAAAGGAAATTTTCATTGAGAAACAGCTGGTTTCTCAATGTAAAAGACTGTAAAAGACTTTACAAAGCACAGAAAATGGCTTTCCCTCTCCATCCACTCAATGAACCTGTCTGATCTTTACACAAACTTTTAGGTTTTTTATTTATTAAAATTAAGTAAGCTATATCCTGTAATCTGCTTACATAGAGGAAATGGGAGGGAAGGAAAATTTTCTCTCAATATTCATTGAAATTACAATTCACATGTTAACCACTGGACAGTGATTAAAAAATTTAGTTTGTGTGTGAACGAATCAGCATTCCATATATGATGATAATTATTAAAACCTAAACACATGGACTGTACATTTCACTAGCAAATGAATAAATAAATTCCTTCTACCTTTAAGATGTTTTAAAATATATTTTATACAACTAATTTTATGTAACAGAACGTTTACATTTGAGGACAAGCTTTCTAAATGTTTGGTTATAAAAGATAAACTCTCCCAGTTCATTAAGTATTTTAAAGAGACGTTGAAACATTACATTGGTCTTACTGTGGAGGATGACACTTTTTCTGTTTCAGGTTTGAAAAATTAATAGTAATGTGAACTCCTGCTGACCGTTTAATGGTGGGATTTTTAAATCTCTTCATTACTGGGTTTTTTGACAGTTTTATTACATATGTTGGGGAGAAGGCAAAGACGTACCTCAACATCTCAAAGAAGAAAGGATTTAATGGGTTTTTAGCTTGAAATAGAAATCCACTAAAATTTAGAAGACAGAACAACGTATTATTTTGATCAATGAGATGTAGCCATATATGAGATGCAGCAATATGTAAATATCTACTCTGACAAGAATGACATAGAAAACTGGAATTATGTACACAAGTTCATTCATTCATCAAAATATCAAAATATTGTGTGAAAAATGGGAATGATTAATTCATGTTTTTAGGGATGGTTATGAATTGTAAAATGTGATATACTGTATATGCGTGTATGGGGTTAAAGTGTAGAATGTAATTCATGTTATAACTTACTGTATATGTGTATGTGGGACAGGGATACGTGAGTCTCAGCACGTAGTGTGTCAGTTGGTTGAAACAAAAGGCAGGAACTCATCCCAAAATAGACAAAGAATGAATAGGGACTGCTGGAGAAGAGACATCAAGATGAGGAGGAAGAGTCATCAATGCAGGTGGCCTACACCCTCCTTGGCCATCAGAGCATCGTTATCCAGATCATGGGACATTAATCAACCAAGAGGTCTGCTGAAACCCGAAGTTAACACCTAGCAGGACAGAAATAAACTCCTTTCAGCACAACCGGAGACACCCCTGAATTTGAATAGCCAGCCGGGACTCAATAGAAAATATGGGGAAATATTGCTGAGGGCAGAATAAAGGGTATAAGGACTGAGCCTCGAAACGGGCAAATTGGTGAACCCAGGGGGAGACAGCAGACGGCCAGCCTCTGTGTCTCAGAGTTCACCCTTGGCCTTTTCCCGGGCAAAACCGTCAGGTCGATTTCGCTGTTGGTGGTGTCTTTACCAAAATTCTGTGATTCGATCTATTTGATACGAAATTCTATGATTCGATCTTTTAATGCCGAAATTCTATGATTCGATTTTTTGATAACTAAATTCTGTGATTTGATTTTGTATTAATAAACCAAATTATTATTTTAATTGGAATATTGTACTTGGCATTTATAACAATTGTGTGTATTCTTGCAGCTCCCGTCTGCCTTTCCTGTGCAATTGGGTTCTGGGACCCCACAAAAACCAGGGAAACCTCAGGAGTTTTCACTATGATTGAACAACCCTCATTCCCAACCCAACCTCAGGCTTAGTCTGCTTCCTCAGAAGGAGGGGAGGGCTGTCATTTATTACAGGTAAGGGAGGCACATTTAGGTTAAGTTTGGGCTGAGGTTCTTTAAGTAAGGACACAGGAGACACAGAGACATCATACTCATTCAGTCAAAGTGAAACAAAGGTATTAATTGCAGAACAAACCAGTAGGAATGAGAAGTCAGAGCCCATAAGAACTGAGAGAAGCAATACTTAGAAATGAAAAAAAGGTCTTGTTTATTTTTGTGACACTTGCCTGAACCAAGAATTACATGCCTGCACTGGTAACTGTTGGAGTAATAAGACCACATATGTATTGGTTTTGTTATCAAAAGTCACAATTACTGATTTTAACCTATTTCTGTGCTCTGCTGCCCTCAAAGACTTGGATGTAGGCTGACACAAGGGATCCAACTGTGCAGCAGATACTGCCTGTTAAATTACAAATTAAATTCTGTTCCTTTGTGCAAATTAGCAAAGGTGAGGTTTTTGTAATACATCCTCTTTCAAACATTTCCATGAATTACTCTGCTTAATTCAGTGCAGTTATCTTTAAAACTCTATTTGAAATACAAACCAGTCCTAATTAACTCTATTCACATTATAACAGAGCCAAAAGTTTGAAGCCATTGAACAGAGCAAAAAGGGGGCTATTTATTTATAATAGGTGTTTTAAGGTAATCTGGACTTCCTCAGGATTCCTTTCTGCTTTGTTATCATGAAGTGACCCTAAGTGGCTGTTATATTCAAGAGCAGGCTGGAGAACTGCTGCAGTATCTACATGTTTCCAGGGGAATTCTTTGTGGGTGGGCAAATGCTTTTCAGCTAAAGCTCAACAGCTGCAAATATTGGCAATTTGGCTCCCTGTCAGCCTAAAGGGAGGAGGGGGAAAATGCCCCTTGACACAGTCATCAAAAGTGCTGCTAAGAAAATACTCTCTTGTCAAAGTGTACTGTGAGGTTTACTTAGGAGTGGAATCGTGGAGTTCTCAGGTATGTTCAAGATACATGGGAAGATCAAGAAACAGAAATGGCTAAAAAAGGATTATCTAGATATATTAGGACAATCTTATTGTGCAAGAATTACATGCTCACATCTAGTAAGGTTATCTTGTAAAAATAGTATGACTTCTACTACTTTTTTATGCTTTACTGAAAAAAGTGTGTTTGAGGGGGTTTTCTAAATAACTACATTTCAGTGAAATAATAGACAAAGGAACCAGTTTAATTGAAAGCAGCTCTGTTTCACTGATTCCGTCTTGTCCACCACAGATAAATGGAAATTAATAGTAAATGAAATTTGTTTGCAGGAAAGCAGAATCTCTGGAACTCTTTCCTTTTCATAATCATTAATGTTTTTAGGAGGTGACTGCACACAGAAAAAAAAAAATACAAGCTTCCAAAATTTTATTTTCTCTTCTTTTAATCAATGATTGAAGAGCAAAGTCTTATACGAACATAAAGTATTTGATGTATTAAAACCAACAAGGATCCAAAAAGACCTGACATTTCTGATCCTATTTTTGAGAGGGATGACACTCCTGAGATGAGCAGTTTCACTGCCTGAACATCTTTGAGCCATGTACTCTAAATGTTGTCAGCAAAGATAAATGCCTTAGGCATGCTAGGGATTTCAATTTGTACTTATTATCACTCTTTGTTTCATGGATGATTAGGTGCTACAAAACTGCCTGTTATCTTTATCCCAATGATCCCAAACAAGGAATAACCTTGCTGATTCTGTAGGTAACAATTGATATTTAGTACAGGTTACTCTGCTGCAATTACTAATGCAGTGAAATTATTATATTTATAAAGAAGAATAAAGGTAATCTATGAGCAAACCAGTAATAAATATAAACAGTTGATTTTATAATTGTGATTGAAGCTGGGGCTATCATCCTTAGCTATTGAAATGCTTTAAAGAAAACATCATTTGCAAGAGTGCAAATGCTTTCTACAGCTAATAAAAATCTAGTTAAATTTAAAAAGGTAAATTTCTCATCTTCTTTTTTTTCAGAGTCAAAAGAAATGTCATGGCTTTATCTAAAACACCACATTCTCAGCCCGTATCTCCCCCACTGTTGGTTTTTTTTTTTTTTTTCTGTCTCGGTTTGATATTGGTTTGGGGGGGAGGATGTTGCTTGTTTGTTTTGTTTTTGTTTTTAATGATACTTTGGAAAGACTATATTTTTGCAGTTAAGTTTTTGTTTAGGAAATCATTTTCAAAATTCAAGATGAAAACCTGGAAGAGATTATATAACTGAGTTGAGCCTGGGTTTGTATTTCTTTTCCTGTTCTAGCTGTTGCTGAATAGAGACTGTGTTTTGGTTTCTGCTGTAATCCAGGCAGGGGCAGGAGGTAGAAGGCTGATTCCCGAACCTCTGCTGAATGTACAAGGAGTTTTGAACCAGATCTTCCTGTTCCTGTCACTCAAGACTTTATATTACCACACAATTTTAATGTTTACCCTGAAGGGAAGAGAGAAATATTTTGAAATATCAATGATACAGAACAGGGAAAACATATTTCCTGATCATGTCTGGCTCTAAATCTATTTGTGTTTGTAAGGTCAGAAAAACAGTGCTCTCCCTTTCCATCCTCACAGCCATCAGCCACTGGAAGTGCTCTTCTGTGCTGAATTTTATGGGTATTAAAGATCTACATGTTCCTTTCACTTCATCTGGAGTTATGAGCATTTGCTGCATTTCCAAACATTGGGGATGAAATGAAAAATTCCACTCCACTCTTTACTGCCTAGGAGTATTCAGTGCCAACACAAAAGTTGGTAAAATACCAGAGAGTGTGCATGAAGTTCATTTTAAGTGTTATGAAGGTTCCCAAATCAAAACAGATTTTCTTGTAACACTGGAATGTATGGGTTGAATGCTTCTAGACACAGGAAGTGTCTAGAAGATATGGATATAATTAAATTCCAGGCCACTGTAGCTCTTGTTTGTCATTACAGTAAAGTGTTCCTGACTTTTTAAGCATTTTTTAAAGTTTTTTAAATATACTTCAGCTATTTTGGCATTTGAGATTTTTCCAAGTATTAATTTTAAATTTCAGAAGCTTCCTACTTGAGCCATATACATAAAAATCTGTTCAATTCAGTCAGTTGTAAAAGTCATTTAACAATGCATTGTTCTCTGCAGGCTTAGCAGTGTTGTGTAAGCTGAGGAATGAATCTATGCAAGAGTCTGCTCAGCAAAACTACCTTGAGTAGACACAGAATTTTCAAGCATTGGTGCCTGAGTATCTATCTCACTTTTAGCTAATCTAAAGCTTGCCATAATGAAAGACAAGTTCTACACTTGCACATACCACAGGGAAACAATGGGATTAAGGTATTAATACAAGAAAATAGCTAATTTGTCTTGTAAACTGTTTAATCAGGGCCACACAGTCAAATTCTCCAAGTGTGTGTTTATTTAATATTTAGTCATTAATCTTGTTCCCATACATAAATTCACAGAATGAATAATTAAAAAATCCTACTCCAGCCCAGTGAACTTCTTTGTGACTCTCCAACATTTAGTGCAGAATATCTAATTTGGTCCTCATTTACATTATGACTGCATGATACAAAAGAAATAACAACTGATAGCCACACTATTTCTTTAAAGCATTATCTCAACTATCATGTCAGTACTTTGCTAAGTGATGGGAGCAGATGGATTGCTGGCCCTGACAAAAAAAAAAATAAAATAAAAAGCTAACACTCACGCACTGTTTGTTTTCACCTTTGTGACCTTTAAAAGCACCTGAAGCAGAGAGGTGTCTAAGTCCACTTGAAAGCTGATATATTCTAGTGGCTTTCTTCACCTTTCTGTTCTGTGTGTGTCACCTGTGTGGAGGAATTTATAACTAAGAAGCATCTAAAAGGTAGGGAGCATATACAAATATGAGATGGTGAAAAAATAAATGTAGACAGGAGAAAAATAAAAGGGCCTAGAGTTTTTGCTAGGTTAGTGCACAGTCATAATATGGAAAACATACTATGAATTATATTATTGTAGGGTTATTTCTTTTATTTTGTGATATTACTATTCTTACTGTCCTAAATTTATATTTCTCAAACTCAAATTTAAATACACATTATGTGTTTGGAGAAAAGTATAAACAGTTTGAAGCAGAAAATATTTATTAATAGCAGGTTTTACATTCAGTTTTCTCTTTTTCAGCGTAATCATCATTTGCATTTACTCTACTGTTTGGATAATTTTTAAAGCTTCCTGTCCATCCCTGTTACCTACTGTATTTGTTTTTCTAGGATATAGCTGGATAAAGCTGGCTAGAAATCTCTGTGTGCAGAAGTGCACTACCTACAAAGAAATACTGGTTTTATTTTTTGTGTTTTCATACAAATCCTTTCAAAGTTATGTTTTATAGTTTTGTGTGCAGAGGGGAGGAGTCTCCCCTTTGTCTTTTAAAATTTGTTGTAAAATTTAAGCAAATCATCATGGAATAACTATAGGTGTTAAAAAACAGTACAGGTGTAAACTCAATCCAGTTTAGCTAGGCATGGGTCAGAACTGCAGCAGGGTTTCACCTTGGAATCACAGCTAAGTACATTACATGTACCATCACAAGCTGCTCAGGCATCCTTGACTTTACAGGAAGTTCTTGTGCAGCTCTTGCTGAAAACTTGTAAGCTTAGCTTCTCATGCCCTTATCCAAACTCTTCAATACCACAGAGATAGGTGACACTATTGTATCAATGAGAAATGCACTTAGGTGTAATGGAGTGGAAATTCACTCCAGCAGGTTTAAGTCCAAGTGTCAGACTATCTGAAGATGTGCTTCAGGACTCGGCTCCCTTAAGTGTTTATCTAGTGACAATGTTGCTAAGGATACAGCCATCCTCTCTGCCTATTACCTCAGCCACTAAATACTTGTCTTTTTCTTTTAGAAGGTTTCTACAGAAACTTTTGACTGCTTAATGAAACCTGAGAGCTGGTGGTCCTAATTAAGTCACAGCAATTGTTTCAGTGAAACTGAGCCCTCCTTAGATCAGGAAGTGAGGTACAACTGATTTTCAGCATCTGATTTAATAGAACTGCTACTTTCTTTTTTTGTTGTTGTCATTACACATGTTAAATCAATATTTCAAGTTGGTTAGTGTTCTTCCCTGGGATATTTTTTGTGACTGTTAAAACTACAGTAGTCACTGTCACCTAACACAGTAATGTGTTAAGGTTAGAATTGTAGCACTCACTGAACATCAGTTTGCATCCCAAATTTAATGTCATAAAAAATTCCATTTCATACGAAACTGAGTGACACGTTGAGAAAAAACTCCATTTCATTGATCTTCTACATACTGATGTAGGATGCAACTTTCCATTCCAGTCTATTTAGGAGAAAACAACCTATTCCATACACACAGTCCAAGACCATCTTCAGTTTGGACTCTAAATTTATAAATGACAGTTCCGCAAATCAGACTTGAAAGGAGAAGCTGAGCAGAGGGTTTTAGAACTTGCATGCAAAATTCAGGACACTTTGTATAGAAAAGAGACTGGCTGCTTATGTTATAACTGCATAAATGCTAGAGATGTCTATGACCAAAATGAATGAAAATAATCCTGCCATCTTCTGACTCTTCAATCCATTTTTGGTCTCTGATGATTTATTGTTGCCCCACACTGAGTACAGTATCTATTTATTTCTAATAATCAGAACTTTCTTAGACAAAAATAGTTCTGGAAGCTGTTGTAAACAGCTGCTGGGAATATACCTCTACAAAACTCAGAACTAAGTTTGAAATGGATAAGCCTGAGCTCTTCTGTCTAAATATTTTCTTACTGCACAGTTAAATTACTGACTGTAGCCTTGATCATCTGAAAATATTAAAATTGCTTATCTTGTGTATAAATGCATGCAGGACTCATCTGACTCCAGATATTTTCATTCCAACAGGTTTACCAAAACACACCTGTATTTGTGGTCCTGAGACAGTTGCCACTATATTTCACAGATTAAATTAAGAGACTGGATTCCATATTAGTTCTTGTAAACGAATGCACTCTAATGATCACACGTCTTTGTGCTTGCTATTTTATATTCTATTCAGTCCAATCTTTCTCTATTGAAGTACCATCTGTTTTCTTACCCTTGGCCTTTATCATTATATATCTTACTTTTAAGGCCTTCGTTTTCCTATTTCAGTCTCTTGATAAAGACTCAGATGTATTTTGGACAGAAACTCTTGATGTCCCTGACCAAATCTCTTCTGCTCGAATTTATTGCCACAACCAGGCTGCTTCTAGCTTGCAGCTGCATTTACTCCTTGTTCCAGATATGTTCCTAGTCAGAAATTGTTTCTCACCACACTACGTCACACAGTCTTGGCCTTTAGAATCAGGTCTTTATTTGGAGGCATCTGTCTCCCATTTCTTAAATTTCCAGGAGTTCTGCCTTTTGCTCTCCTCCTCAAAAATTGCAGCTCTTCTCCTCTGCCCTCTCTGTTCTTGCTGTAGATAGTTCTCTCTACTGTCCTGAACGAACACAAGACTTCTTTATCTTTTCTCTAGAGTTTTTTACATGTTACTAATGCATGTGGGGTTTTTTTTTAAATAAGCAAGACATAAGGAGAATAAAATAAGAAATTTCTTAAGCTCATATTTGGTCCAGTAACATTAGTCAAAAATCTTTTTTTTTTCATATTTTGGGACTAGAGATTGCATATTACAGCCAGACACTTTGATAACTTTATTTGGAGTCATGTCAACAATCTAGTGTAGGGGGTTTTTCCAGTGCTCCAATATAAACAGATCTTTACAATTTTAGGAGAAAAATAAACAAAAATCTAAAATCAAATGCACATACAAAAAATGATAACATGAAGTCCAAGAAATATTTCCAAACAATATTTTCTCTCTGCTCAAAATTCTTGAGGATTTTGGCTTAATTTACAGTTTTTCTAGATAGAGGTTATATGTATTCTTCTGTCTTAAACAAACAACAAAGAAAAATCCGACACAAAAAAAAAACCAAAAAATCTAGCCCCACATTTTATTTATTTTACCATAACTCTACACATTTGAGATTGAAGGTTTATTGTAGCTTAAATCTGAATTTAACTACACAACTGTTTCTTATAAACACATACTGTAATTTGTAAAAATAATGATAAAGATATATTGATTTTGAAAAAAAAAACCCTGGGTTTTAGGAGCTGTAACTGATTTGTTATTAGGAAGTATGTCCTCCTGTGTCTGTTTCTGAAGCTGAACTAGAGGAACAGCCAAGTTACAGTTATGTTAAGATGCTTTTTAAAGATATAGTCCTTTCAACAGGATTATGCAGCATGCCCCCTCTGCCAGCATTTAGACTTTGGTTTACAAACATAATACCTTTCACTCAAGTGAAGCAGGCATAAAAGATCTTCTGTGTATACTTAATCTGCTTTCTGTTATCAGGCATGCAATCCTATCAGAAGTAAACATATCTATTTTAAATATTCCCTTAAGAAAGATCGTCTGGTGACATTTCATAAAAAAGATTCTTCCATTTTTTTCTCTGCTGATCTTTGCTTTGAGTTATATCACTGCTGAGAGTGGGTGCTGTGAATTTCTCAACAATCTAAGCACAGTACTTTAACTAGAGAAGAATCTACAGCATCTGCCAAAGTTCCGTTTCAGAAGGAAAACAGATTTAAACAAACAAGAGTATAATTTCAGAATGTGAAATTATTCTGTTTTCTGTTTTCTGATATCTTTCCTTTAAAAGAAGGCTTTCTAAAGGATTCTTATCACAAGCAACGTGTTTGAAAGTATAAAATCCCATTACCTTCTAAAAATAGATTGATATACTGAAGCAGCCTCTGTGACAGCTATGAGCTACTCTGTTGTTCAGTTTTTAATGAAAAATATCTTCTTCTAGGGTGAGATCATAAGAGATTTGTGATGCATTGTTCATTCAACTTTTTAAGAGTACTGGAAGAAGGTTACACAGTAATTAAATTATCACTGCATATTGTTTTCTATTTAAACAGCTTATCTTAACACCTGCCTAAGCACTTAACCATTTTTTCTCTTGATTGCTTCACATTTTCAGACACCTTCCTTCCTTGTTCCAGTATCCAATACTTAGAAAAGTTGTGCTACCTAATGCAACAGAATCGTGGCAACTGGCGTGGAGAGTAAAAAAAGAAAATCAACAGTATTTAAAATTATCCATCCTTTCATTTTCACATAAGCAACAGCAAGAATTTTTCCCTAGCATCAACTTAGTACTAAAGCTTCTATAAAAGAGAAATTTGGGTCATGAAGGTTGGAGGACATGTTGGAAGAATGGTTCTTTCTAATGCCAGCTTGCATAGCCAAAAAAGCATATCCCACCATTTAAAACAATTCAAATCTTAACAGTTCTTTTTGACAAAACCCAAATTTGAATTATTTTTTCCAGGCCCATGGTTTGTTGAATCAGAAAATATCTTGCCTTGTTTTCAAATAATTGAAATCTCTTAAAATACTGTTCAGCTTGATCTGGACTTATACCTAAGACACTTGTTCCTTCCAAGCTGTCACACTCTGCTGCTTTAGTAACCCATGTGTTGATCCAGTTTTGATGAACAGTATTTCAGACCCAAATTCATCTTTCTTATCTCTAGTGACAGAGATAAAAAACTTTTATATTCCTCTCTCAAGAAATGTTTAGTCTTTTCTTTCAATTAAAATAATACCTTTTGTTTTATCACAAAATATTGTTTCAATTGTGCTGTCAGGAAGCTGTTTTGGGAGAAGGAGGAGTGGTCTCAGTAGGATTAAGAACTGAATTACAAATTTAGACTGTGTATTATTATATAAAACAAACAGGCACACCATGAATTATGTAGTTTTACATTTCTGTCTTGGGATTCTAATGACAATGTAAACCACTTGAGCTTCAGCTGTATGGCTTATGATGTCAGCAGAACACCTCAGAAGAATTCTAGTCTCATAATTCCCAACTGCCCACTATACAAAAAGGCATCTAGACAGAAGAATCAAAAAAGGAGATGATATTTCATTTTGTCATCTATTTTAGGAGTATGAAATCCACTGCATTACAACAGCGAGTCTCTTCTTTCAGAATGTAATCCTAGAACAAGAAAAAACTATGGATTTTTTTACTCAGGTAAAGATTAATTCTGCTTTGAACATACACATTAATATTAAATACATCCCTGGTTTTTTCAAATAGCAAAATAAATGTGGCATTGATGTTTTTAAAAAATATCTTGAGCAGAAGGGTCTAAATATTTAGCAAGACACGATGACTTGCACAAAGTAAACGTGAATACTAACATTCTACTCAGCTTCCCAATGTCACACATGTCAAAGAAAAGATTTATCTCAAAGGATGGTTGATGCTTTTTGTCACCTGGAGAAGTTGTTCTGCCTAAGAGAAAGTAGAGGAACTTGCTGTAGCAAAAGCAGAATAGTTCTGACACAAGGACCTAGTGGACCCTTCTTGGATTCAATGTATTTTTTAAATTTATTCCCAGAAAAAGAGAGCTTGGCAAAAGCCTCAGTGATTTTATTTTTCAAAGATAGCATGGTAAATATAAGAGGAAATTTAAGGATTTACCTTTTTAAAAAAAAAATAGTTTTGTTCCAGTGTGAACATATTACTTAAACTATCCTTCCCATTTTGTGGGGTTAACTTTTATTTTTTATTACTGTTTGTGAAACTCATAAACCACATCCATCTAACAAAAATCCAGACTGCCATTAATTCATAAAGCTCCATAAATTAAATAATTATTTGTCAGTTTGATGAAGCATGAGGGGCTTTTTTTCCTACTATAAAAAGTCACTGAATCCACAGGAAGCTCCAAGCAAGCCAAATATGCACAGTTCTGCACTCTCCTTCGTAAGAAACAGGTTCTGTTGCCTACTCCTCTTTGCCTAAGTGGGCACTATTAAATATCTCTTGGGGTCATTTGTTAGGCTCTGTTTCCAGACCTGCCTAATGGGGGTTTTGGTCTCTCTTCATTATTCATCTCTAATCAGCTTTTTCCCATCCCACAGATATCTGTTGCTAAATCTCCAGACAGGAACAACCAGCTGGCAAATTACGGACAGTCTCTGAATTTAAGCAGATTTAGTAGGGTTTCAGTGAATGTTTATAAGGCTTAAGCTAATTGGAAATAAGATTTACAGTGCTTCTTCTAACCAATGCCATTCTATATTTAGAAAGAGAATTACTAGTATATCTTAAAACAGTAATCTAATTTACTTATGGGTACAACTTCCTTGAGTACAGACACAGCCACTGCAAATTTAAGGCAACACATCAGATTTAGCTTTAACTTCTACATTGTATAAAGGATTGAAAGGTCATTATCTGCAGTTATACCAGATATAGACAAATAGCAAAGTCACACTTTACACATAGGATCAAGTAGAATCAAATGGTAGGTCTTTCAAAAGAAAATCTAGAGTCCTCAAACAACAAGTACTGATTCTTAGAGTTGCTAATTTCTAAAGAAATTAGGTGCTTTAAATGCCTCAAAAAAAAAAAAAAAAGCTTACTTACATCCATGGTAATTGAATACTAACATATTACTTAGTTTCATGGTAACCACTTCGCAATAATACAAAACATTGTCCGTCTTAATTTGACAAGAACAGATAAAAGGGAAAAAAACATTCCTAGAATACAATTCCCAAATCTCCAGTAATTTATTTTATGTCCTGTCTTAAGAACATCTCTAAAAGCCTCTGTGTCATTTAGTAGGCTGGAGAGAACAATTGTCTATACAAATATAAAGTCCTTTCTCCCTGGGAACTTAAATGGATTTTCATCCCGCTTATTAATTTAGTTCATTAATAATTTAAAACAGATCTTAATTTCTTCATGCTCAGGTGCATAAACAGGTGCATAATGTCACTGTTACATTCCAGCTGTCTTATTGAGTTTTCATTTCTTTTTTCAAAAAGTGAGATCTTTGAATATTTCTTACATGTCACTTACTCTTCTCATATATCCCTCACTAGGCTGTATGTGTAGGCTTATTGTGCTAAACAATTTCTTTACAGTATTTTGAACTTGTTTGCAGTGGAACCTAAATAAATAAACTGGGTCTATTTACTGTGTGAAATTCACTTAGGAGCACAGCTGAAAATGGTTTATTTGGGTTAAAGCTGGTAGGTGAGTTTTTTAAGGTTATGCTAAAATCTCCAACCAGCATGAAAATAGGTTAGAACTTATTTTGATGACGATAATTTTACCAATGTAATTTATGTTTTAAATGGCTGCTAATATTGCAATTGGGCATGAATTTCTGGCAGAAAATAAATTAATAATAATAACAATAAAAAGAGCTGTCACCTGCAAACAGCTGCAACTATTTAGCCTTGCAGTTGTATCTGGATGGATACAAATCTGCCTGTGTCAGTTATGACACTGCTATTGCTTAACATCCTCAGTCATTTTAACTTCTGATCCTGAGTCAAACTGTGGGCTGAGCAGAGACAGAGGAAAACATTGTTTCCCCCCTGGCTTCACATGTAACCCAAAAAATATTTAGAAGCCATCCTTAGTTTTACATATTCTAAGCCTTTCTGCCATTGTTTTATCACTTGCTGTTCCAGCTGCTTAGGACTCAGCTTAACCAGGTTAACACCCCTTAGGGTTATATCCCTTACACCGTTCTCATGAGTCTGAAACCCGGGAGGCAGCCAAAAGCAAATTCCCCAGCAGCCTGGGACTCATACACAAAAAGCAGGTCTCAGAGCAGCTGATGAGACTGTGCACTGTGCTGATTTGCTCCAGTGGTGAGGTTCTGTGTATGGGTCAGCAACAGGCTGCTGCATTTCCTGCCTAAGTTGTTCTCTTTTTAAATGTATTTGTCTCTTCCCTGTTCTGGAAAGATGTTTCAGACTTAAAAGGAATATCAGCTTCAGATGAGTTTAAATAACATTTTCCCTAGAACAATATATATAATAGCATTTGAAAAATGGGCAAGCAGCTTTAAATCCACTTTAGAAAATCGCCCAACAAAGGAAAATAAACTATAAAAATCACAGTGTTATTTCATGCTTGAATTCTAAGAGCCTTTGTCATGCATCATTTTAAAAAGGTAAAGTGTTGAATTAATTTTTAAAGTAAAAGACTGTTGTAATTGTGGTTGATTATGAGGAAATCAATGACCACACTGAATGCTGTAGCAATGGGTAAGAATTATTTCTTAATACATCATTATTATTAGATGGTAGACAAAAGTTTTAAAAATAGTAAGATGTATACAGGTGACCTGATTTCAAAACAGGAACACCTGCAGATTTCCCCCAATGTACATTCTTGTTGTAGTCACATAAACCCTTCCTGGCATGAGGAACATATGGAAATCATACTTACTGATAGCTAAGTACTATCCTTCCTTATACCCCTTTTTAGTCTTTCTTTTCCTTTTCCTGTTTTCATGTCTGAAACTGAGAATAGTTTGCCCCAATACTAGTGAATTTGATCAGGTACTGGAGAGCAGAAATGGAAAAAATATGTGTGGACTTGTCTGAAGAGGAAATATGGGACATCATGATTACTTACACTCCTTGCTCTTTATTCTCATTCATTTGCATTCTGTGTATAAATACAGGGTATTTATAAAAGAGAAACTATGATTATGTCAATCAATATTTGGATTTCTGAAAGAGGGATTTAGGTCCTCACAGGCCTTTACAAAATATTATAGTGGTGTATTTGTATATACAATTTTGTATACAATTATCTATACAATTTTATCTATCTTACATATCGTTGTAGACTTGAATTTAGTCTGTAAAAGTAGTAAGTAACGATAATTCTGAGATTAAAAATAAAACAGTCTACAAAGAGTTCTTTTGTTCTGTGGTCAAAAGCATGGCTACATGGCTTAAACAAAACAAAGAACGGATAATTTATAGACTACATTTACATATTCTTTGATGCCCAGCCAGAGACTGCTAACCTGATAAAAGCTATCCCTGTTCAGGGACATACCTATGAAGGGTATGTCCCTGAATACAAGTGAACACACTTTTCAGACTTTTAGATTTTATTTTTTTTTACTACAAAATATCACTTATTATCTGGCCTGATGTCCATATTTGACTCATCTTCATCCAAACCTTGCTTGTTGCTATGCTTACATATGGAATCTGAATAAATGGAAAATGACTCATTGATATGCTGTTACATGGAGGCAGTTTAAAAGAACTGTAAAATGAGGCACCAGAAAGATTGCAAGAGAAAATACATATAGGAAAGGGACAATCAAGGAAACACAGCAGATTCCTAATTTTCCAGCTTCCTTCATTGAACCTACAGTGTACATTTTTCTCTATGACCCTGAAACATTTAAACCCAAACTAAGTCCTACTAACATAGGATAGTCTTTATTTTGAAGGACTTTATTTTGAAAGTTGTAAAGATGAGATATGATATCATGGGCCTTGACTAGGTAATAATTATGATATTGCAACTGCAATGTGGCATGTCTAAGACTAAAGCATGGTATTACTTATGTCTTGAAAAATCTAAAAATGTCCCTTGAGGAAACATACAAAACTTTTTTTGTAAAAAAATCCATCTTTTCCATCTTTTTTCTAATAAACAAGGTAACAGTACTCCCTTTTCTTCTCTGGGTAGGAGAAGAAATAGACATGCTTCTGTCTTCTCAGATGATACTGTCTACTCAGATGATTGTCATTTTATGCTGTATACTAATATTTGATTCTGCCACTTGAAAGATAGATTGCTAGCACACCCTCCCGACTAAATAAAAGAGAGATTTTCCTCAAACAAGACAGAGCTTATCACATGAACAATATAGAAGAGAAAAGGGATAAAATAGCAAAATTGGAAATTCAATATAAAATAGTACTTCTGCTGTTCCAATCAAGACATAAAACAGATGTGTCATTGTGACCAGATAAAAAATAATATTGTTTTGGTACAGACGTAAGCCATCCATTATAAATAATGTCTTTTTATGACTGGCTTTGGTAGTATAATACATTTGGCACAAGTGAGAACACCCATACTACCAAGTCTGGAATTCTTTCTCATGATGGATAATGCTCAGAAAAAAAATTCATCATAATGATATAACAGACTGGTACATAAACAGATATTTTATCTGAACAAAGTAGTTATGAAACCTAAAAGAAGGCAGACAGTTTTGCTTCTGCTCATCAATTCTTTATTATTTAATTTCTTTTGGGCCATAGCTTTGAGGAATCTATGTAATATTGTTCCTAAAATAAAAAGTGACTATAAGTCTTGTTACTCTGACACAGAAAGTGGGTCTCCAACCTGCTGATATGCCCAGCTCCTTTTGCAGCTGACATGCTACCAGACACAGACCTGTGCCAGTTTGAACAGTAGTTCAGGGAGAAGAGCTGCTCTCGGCAAGGCGAGCTCCTTGCTGCTGAGGAAGCAATGTGGGTCATGCTCACAGCAGCCATTTCAGATTAACTTGGCCAAGTGTCATTGCAGGTGAAAAAGCACAGGGAAGTCTGAGCTGTGAGCTGGCAGAGTGCTACTCCATCACACCCCTTTCCATTCAAAGCTAGAGCCATACAGAGCCGCCCCCATTAGGATAGGGACAGACAATCTGCAAACAAGGAAACTCAAGGAGACCTTTGCACTTTTCATGCTGTACTTTACAGAGTTTGTCAAGGCCTTGCAAGGGTTGTAGATCTGTATCCATCACAGTCAAATTAGGGTCCCAGTAGTTGCTGTCTGCCTGCCAATAATCCTGTAAAATCAAAATAGAATTCCTCACCCCAGCCCTAATTTCCTAGCTGATCATAATACACTGTGAAAGACTATAGTTTCCTTTATTTTACAGATTAATGCTACTCATATAGAAAATAAACTTTAAAATCTTTCATGGTGAAAGCATGTAAGATTTTGAATATTGGAGCAGCTGAGTCCATAGTGTAATGAGGTCCTTGATCAATTCCAATTATCATGCTAACTATGACTCAGGCCTTGAGAAGAAAAGTTTTCAGTTCTGCTCTATAGCTTCACTGGTAAGCAGATTTAATCAAGTTCTCATCTTGCACTATGTCATTGGCATGTGTGTGGTTGTAACCAGCTGCACTCAGTAAGCGTTATAAATGCCAAATTCACTATTCCAGTTAAAATAATTTGGTTTATTAAAACAAACGATCGAATCACAGAATTTCAGTAAACCCACCAACAGCGGAGTTACTTGATGATTTTGCCCGGGAAAATGCCAAGGGTGAACCGTGAGACACAGACCTGGCCGTCTGCTGCCTCCCCTATGGTTCATGAATTTGCCCATTTCGAGGCTTGGTTTAAATACACTTTATTCCCCCTCTGGCAGTATTTCCCCATATTCTCCTTTGTGTCCCTGTTAGCTATTCAAGTCCATGGGTGTCTCTGACCAGGCTGAAAAGAGTTCTTTTTCTCCAGTCAGAGTGTTAATGTTCAGTTTCTATGGATCTTCATGGCTGATGAATGGTTGAGATATTGCTGATGGCTCTCGCAGGAGCCCGGTGGGTGCTGGCCGGCTGCGTTGATGGTCCATTCATTGCTTATCTCACTGAAGCTCTCTCCCAATGCCTCCCATTCATCCTCTTTCTATTGCTGGACAAGATGATCTAGGGTGGTGCCTGCCTTTTGTTTCAACATGATGTTAGGAGACACCCTGTAGCTCACGTCCACAACTATCCCATACACATATACAGAAGTTTATAGTTTTCAATTCATTATTTATCATAAGAACATGAACTAATCATTTCACATTAATAACAGTAAGTGACTACAGATGAGCATCCAACTGCTTCCCCTCTCACTAGGAGAGGGGCATGGATTCCTGAGATTCAGATGCTCCAGCATCATCCTGGCATTAGGACCACTGATGAGGTCACAAACCATGCTCTTGCATGTTTCCACTTACAATAAAAGTAAGAATTTTCAGATTTTAGGTGCTGGACAACAACTACAAATAAAAGACTCAATTGTTATATCAGTGTCCCATCAAACAAGGTAATTAGAACTTAAAAAAACCCATCATTTTTTAAATTAAAAATAGACTTGTCTATTGATTTTGTGATGGCAGTAATAATCTCAGAAACTTAAACTGTTTTCCATGCTGTCTACTGCCACCTGATTTCGCCTGCCCATTTTTCAACTACCAGATTAAAAAATTTTACTTTATGAGTAAAAAAGTAAGGCATTAGTCCAGAAGTTTGTGAGTAGGCTAAGGAGCTTTCAATCTTAAAAACTTGAGCTTTTATTACACTAAAACTAATTTTTTCCTTCCCCAAACACCTCCTTTTGCTAATATCTTCTTGATGTAATTATTGAAACTCACACCACTCACACTTTCACCATGATTGAGACTTCCCTCACCACCCTTGAGGGAAGAAAAAAAAATACTAAGCTTCTCAAGAAGGAGATTGGAAAGTAAGACAATTCAGATTGTCTTATATTTAAAGAATTGGCTAAGAGTAAGATAATGCAGGGTTAGGATCTGACACAAACTTCCTGTGTGAGTTCTCTGAAAGCTGTTTCCAGCCAAACTATGATAATTTGTTTAATTATAATGAGCTAAAGCATGCTCCTCTATGATTCCTTTGGAACTACTTGTGGAGCACAGCATCATGCCTCTTTGTGAAAGGGGGAAAAATCTTATCTTCAGTCTCTTCCTCCTTTGTCCTTGGATCAATGGGACGGTAATACAAATTGGAACTTGCTCCCACAAAATGGTCTATTCATTGCCTCACTTGCATTGTTCAGATATTTCAATAATGGTGTTCATGGCCTTGGTCTAGAAAAGTATATAAGTATGTTTCTGGCTTCAAACACAAACACCACCATTAAACTTTATGGCTTACTTAAGTATAAGACCATTAAATCATGGAGAAGTCTAGGTGAGATCTGATTGCTGTACTTAGCACCTCTGAACCATGGAATTCTGGAAATACCTACAGCAGTGCTGAAAGAGCACTTGTCATGGGCTCACTTCTACCTCCAATACAAGGAGATTACTTAAACTTCCAGACTGATGAAGATTCCTCTTCAAATATTATACATGATGAAAAAAAACCTTACCTGAGAAAGTCTCTAAATATGCCAAGAAAACACTTTTATACTAGTTTAAAGAGTTTAATCATGTGATATCTAATGATCTTTTGTTTTACAACTATGTCTATACACGTTGCATATAAGAGCAGTTTTAAACACCAGTTCAGAATATAACCCATATTTCATTGATCATTGTTTCCTCATTGTTCGAAGATACTGCATTTTACTCAAGAATTGCTGCCAACATTTTCTATAATCAAACCTTTAAAATATTCCTTTAGTCAGGAACAAGGATTAAACTTCCAACCCATTCCTACTGGGATTTTCAAAATCCATATTTGAAGCTTGATATTTAAATTGCTTAGTATACTTTCACCATTTCTTTGGCCAGCATCTTATTTAGTAGTTCTTGTTCTTAAATGGCACTCCAATTAAATGAAACTAAAACATGATATGTTACCCCAAATAACTTTAAAAGCAATTTCTTTACCTGTAAAATTTTGTTTGACGTGAAAGACAATAAGTATTCTGCATAAGAAATGTGTCAGCTTTTCTGGGGTTATATTTTCAGCAAGACACATGGATTTTTAGTGTTATGGTCTACACTAGAGTATTCTGGCAGTCAAAATACACTTCAGTAGATAACTTGTACAGTATCATCTGACATAGCTACAGGCGGCTTCACACAAGAGTTCAAAAACAATTTGTTTGGTAAATTAGCTATTTAATATTACAGCAATATTTGATTAATTAGTCCTCCAATTTATTACATGATACATGGAAATTCAGAATTTGAGATTCCTGTTCATTATACATAAAAAGTATACATTTAAATTAGCTTCCAGTTAATAATGTAGATACTTTATATATCTATTAGTATTCAGTATCACCCCATATCCACATTGTTGATCATTCAGAACACATAGCTGTAGTTTTTCTGTCATCAGACTTGTGTTTACTTGGTCACATTCTGCCATGCAAGAGCACTTTTTAACCAGATAGTCAAGTGCATTTGAAAGTTATTTGATGCATGGATTCAGATTGTGCTCTCCTAAATTTCTTTTATAAATCAGACATGACCTACCACTTACAATTCCAACATTTAATTTCTCAGCTAGCACCACAAAAGCTTCTATTGGTACATACATGTTGTAGGTCAGTGACCCTCTGTAAGACAGACACACAAAATACTTTATCTGATGGAGCTGGACAGTAACAACGTAATTGCAAACTGATGCCCTGACCTCTGCATTTGTGGTGTTGTCTCATACCTCTGTCACAATACTCGTGCAGGAGTGCAAGCATAGGAGTTGAAGTTGCACCAGAAAGCAAATACAGTGCAATATTAGAATGCCACTACTCAGTTATTTCTCAGCCCTCATTGGAAATACTTCCCTTTCTCTTCCACTGAAGCAGAACAGCTGCCTAGAGACCCTATTCTGGTCTCCTTCCTGTACCACTAGCCTGCAATCCAAGCCATGACATCCCCATGGAAAGTAACCAGAGGTTTACTATAACACTTGCAGAACTCCCAAGCTTTCTGTGTTCTGAGTATACCTGGGAAATATGTATCTGAAACAATACAGATACCAAACTCTTATTAATAATACAGTAATACTCCATAATAACTCACAACTCTTTCTCATTTTAAACAAGTTTGGATGACTCTTCCCTATTTTCCTTCCCTAGATTTTGAGAATGGGGTGGGGGGAAAATCTCTTTTTCCTACCACAGTTAAAAACTGGTCTATAGTGTCTCAGACTTGTATGTTTGCATTTTAACCAAATTTTTATTAGAGTGTCATACTTTATCAAGTGACTTATCTCTGTTAAGGATCATGAATTTTGAAAAGGGGTCTGATCCTTCCTACCTACATATTTAAAGGCTATTCCCCTAGCAGAAAAGGGGAGTTATAACTTTTTTTTCCTTTTTGTCCTAAACTGGGGAACAATAACATCTGTAAAAGAGTGACCTGTGCTTTTTACTAGATGTAACGTGTCTGTATCACTACTGCAGGTTGAGCATGTAAATCAGAACTCAGCTGCTTAAAAGCAATAGCTGACCAGTACAATGTAGCAATTACCTATTTATAGAAACACAAGTGTATTTTTTTTGTTGAAACATGCCAAAAATAGCAACCACTTACAAACTGTCAGCGCTCCACATATCAGGTATTAGACTTGTCTTCATTCTTCATCATGGACCATTGTCTAATTAACTGAAACAACCAAGTGAATTTGCCAGCCTGCACGGATTTACAGAAAGTAGGCATAGTATGAACGGTGTTCCCAGCAGGGAAAATTATCCAGCTATCCTGATTGCATCCCAAAATATTTTGGGAGTTTGCTGAACAAGAGTTACATTTACTGCTGCGCTGATTTCACATTGCCCATGTTTGGGTTACAATGGCACTTCATATTAAAATGGGAGAAGAAATACTTTGTTATAAGAATTAAATGGCTGCAACGATTGGTAAAATGCCCTATGTTCCTCTTGGTAGTTTCTTTTTGAAATTTTATTTCTTGGATTTCAATAAGCCTCCATCGTTTCTGTACATGAATCCTCTCCTCTCCTCCAATCTCCTCTTACATGAGTTAAAGTAAGTGAAAAGAACCTCTCTCACCAGTACCTCACTTCAAGCAGCTACAAGATCTTTCCACACAGAACTGACTATGAATAAAAGAAAGAGATATGAGTATTTAAAAAGCATTGAGACATATATTTTGGCAGGGTTTTTAGACAGAACTTCCCTTTATTTGGTAAAAAGATAGCCAGATCAAGTATTAGCATACATTATCACATAAGCAGGAAAAGCATGGCTATAGCTTCACAGACTTCACTGGTTTTACCTGGGCCATAGTGGATAGTACCATTTTTCAGATGGTATTTAATGAAATATAAAATTTTTAAAACTCTGTATTATATTTTTTCAAAAGCCTCATTCATACTTATAATACTATCAGTGCTGTCCAATATAGAGCAATCCCCATGCCTGTCACCTTGGACAAATCTATAGGGGACCTAGAACAAATTTTAATCTTGCTTTAATTATGAATAATAAAAGATTAAGGCTCTGGTATAGTAATGAATCACATTGATGGTACAAATTTCTTTTAAAATAGCTTTGATATTATCTGTGAAAAATATGTCTCCTATAATATTGCTGATGATTTTCTTAATGAATGTGGATTTAAATACAGTATTTCTGTCTCAATACATGATTTTACAGCATGTCCTTGTCTTAGTTCATGAAAAAAATTAGGTTTCTATTTCCTAATATTGTTTTTTTCTGTCCATATAAATCCTTTTAAAAAAAGTTGGCTCAAAGTATAAAATTCAGAGACATGATGATGATTTTACCTCACCCTAGATTTGACAGGCCTACAACAATCCCCACTGGTAGATAAAGCTCAAAAAAAGGCAATAATAGCTATTCTGCCTACCTAACTACTGAAGTGCACATGGACATGGAGAGTAAGAAAGATAGCTCCATAGAAACCCAGATGGATTAAATAACATGCCACTGGTTAACTAGTGTGGCTGTGGAAGAGCCAGGAAATGAAAAACTAGTTCCATCTGAATTTGACAATATGAAACATAGGTCTGTTGTGAAGATACCAAGATGATGTGTTTATAATGTTTTGTTTGATGCACTACAGTAAAAAAGAGGAACAAAAAAGGCACAAAAACCTCCCTCCATCCTGCTTTATCTATCTGTAGTAATGTTCTGTGGCAGTGGTGTTCTGTGACAAATCAGAAGTGGTGTTTCTCACTGTTTACTCATTTCTGATATGTTTCTCCTGTCTTGCAAAGTTACTAACTGATTTGGACAATTTGCATAAATTTGGCATATTTTTTTAAATGCTTGGAATGTTATTTTTGTCTTCAAGCACACTGTTTCTGCAGTTAACTGAAAAAAAATTAGCATTTAAATGAAGACGTTGTAAAATTCTGCCACAGAGAAAAAATGGAATTATTAGTAGAAAAATTTTACCCTGTCGAAACTTGATATAGCTGTAAATTAGGCTATGTAAACTAGAACTGAAAAAGCTAAAAGACAAGCTCAGGAAAACAGCGTATCTTCCTGTTGCTATTCAAGGTGTAACTATCATCCAGAAACAAATTACCCTGGTATGTGATGTTTGCATATATGTGAAACAACAGGAGAATCTGCATCATCACACCCATTCCCCATCCACTAAAGGAAAAAAGTATCTATCCTCTGGATAATACTAAACTTTAAATTTTACTTATAAAAATAGAAATGGATCTTTCCAGTCTACTAGTGGGAGATTTAAATTGTGCCTTAAATTACTGACCTCTATAGCTGGATTTTGCTACTAGACATTCTTAAGATGGATATGAAAATTATTTTCTTCTAAGGATCTAACACAGGAACTGGGAAAAATGGGCAAAAATCCATAGCAATCATAATAAAATCCATAGCAATCATAATATCGAGTCATAAATAAAAATAAAAATAACTTCTCATAAGAAGGTATATCTTCTAGACCCTATTCTGCTCTAAATTGCACTGAATCCACTGTTTCTGAGTATTGAATTACTGGGGAAATTACCATTAGCAAATTAATAACATTTTTTTAGCTTTTAAATATATATATATTTTAAAGCTCTTGCTTACTGTTTACATAACAAATTGAAATTGTCTGTATGTAATTGGATTTACAGTAAAAGGGGAAATATATGTATTACAGAACAATCTTTTATCTGAATTGCATGTTTATATATACTAACCAAATTTGAAGGCCAGTTAGAAACATTATATCTAGTACACAATCCCAGGTTTAAATTATCAAAATCCAAGACTGCCTCTATTTAGTATAAAAATGTTGCTTTCACTAAATAGAAGAGTTTGTTTATGGTTTTTAGATTTTCTTATATTAGAAATAAAACTCCTGAACAGAGCCTGCAAGTGGGAAAACCTCAAAGAAAACTCCCATGGAAGAAACTCAACATGTGAATGAAATACATGTTTCTTCTAAAAGATGAATAGTTCAGTGTTTTTCTAAGTGGTGTTAGTACTATTCAATCCATTAGTTATAAATTAACTATTTTGTAAGGCAGTTATCCTATTTGAAACTAGATTTTGGAAGCCATCTCCCATTAATTTGCATAGAAGAGAATCAGAGCTTGAAACTTTAATTTTCAATGGCTTTTGTGGCATCACTGATAAAAAATGCTATCACCCCACACAAACAAAATATTCACTCCCTTGGCCTCAAATTTATGAGATTTCCTCTTAAGAAATCCTCTAAAAGTGTTTTCTCTGAGGAGGCTTTCCTAGGTTTCCGTGAAGTTGAAAATATTTTAAAACAAATTTCTGATCAAAGAGTAGAATAGCAATCTGTGGTAAAACATATTTCTGAGAAGGAAATAAAACACATTGCCATGCATCTACGTGGATTTACTAGAACCTAATTCTACTTGAATACATGAGTAACCACGATTGGACAAGATGGTCTACATCAGTCTCTGATTTGGGCTTTGCAATGAAGACTTAAGCCAAACATCTCAACAGAAAATTATTACTTTGGTGAAACAAAATATCTGATGCTAATTGTTTATCTGAAAGTATTTCATGCAGACCCTAAATAAAAGTTTGGCTAATGTTGAAGTTCTGTTTTTTCCTAAAGTGCATGAGCAGAACATCTGTGCACTACAGAAACAATTTGTGGAACCATATCCACAGCTTTCAGGGTTAAGTCAGATGCACACACAATTTAAAGGAAGCCAAAGCATTACAGAGGCAATTGCCGCTTGATAAAATTCCCAGAGCTAGTTAGGGCAATTTGGAAAATAAAAGGGACCTATATATTCTAAGAAATACCATGAAAGTTTAGTGAAAGCAAAACAGTCTGCAGGATTAGCATATGATGGAAACAAATAACAAATGGAACAAAGATACGTGGGTATCTGAATAATAATTCTACTTCTGTGTATCTGGTTGGGTTAGTCTGTCTGTCTGAGGGAAAACTGAATTAGAAAATTTGACTGCTGCAGTTTGAACTAGGATGTTCTGTCAAAAAAACAGTGTGTATTTTATGTCTATATAACAGTGAACTGTGTCCTCATGGAATACTCCTAGTGAATGCTGGACAATAAAACTTCACCTGCAAAACAATGTAAATTTTGTGATATTAAAAATTTGTTGGAGGCAGAAATTTAAACCTAGTAGAAAACTTTGAAACACCAAAATAAATGTTCATTTAGAAACAGTCTGTAACTTCATTAAACTCTATAACACTCTTAGGATCCAATTATTTAAATTCTTAGAGCTTCCTCTGCCCAAATTAAGGTGCAAATGAGACCATATGCCAAAGTCAATAGTATGGATCTTATTTAACAGTAAATGTGAGGTAGAGAGAGAGAGATGGGGAAGTGAGAGGGAGGGAGAGAAAAAGAGCAACAGAGAAACAGATTGAGTAGAAAGTATATCACTACTCCATAGACTACAACTACATCCCAAGGGTCCTCTTCTCAGGGGTTGCAGACTGCATCCATCAAATAGTGGGAGGAAAGGGTCCACAGAACACCAACCCCATGAGGTTTATATTATGCTGAGGCTGGGTGGAAACAGCCCCGTAGCTCCCCTGGATGACATAATACTGGATCAGGGCTATTTTGTGAGTCTTTGATACCTTCTAAGATGTTGCAGCTGTCTTGTATGTCAGGGGTAGTTGAGTAGATCATGGCCTATCAGCTGAAATGAATACCTTCATCCCACATGTGGATGTCCCTCTACTTCAGAGGGGAGTTTTCACAGCTGAGTCATTATGTAAGGGAATACACTGCCATGGTAAGAAGAACTTATAGGATTTTCCTCTTATCAGCCTCTTCCCTTATCTGGGAACCCTCTTTGTAGGTGTAGGTGTGCCTGCCCTTCTGCACTTGGGGAGCCACTTTGCATGGGGCAAAGCAGCCAGCCCAGTGTTTAAGCCACTGGCACCAATAATCCAGTCTCCCACAGCTCCTGGGTGATTACTGCAAGTCGTTGAAGGTTTGAGTCATTGGTCACTAACACTCCAGTCTCTCACAAACACACAACACCACTCCAGCCTAAAATGAATTAACTACATTTTGGTCAGGATAATTAAACTTTAAAAAATTTTACATAGCACTTTCCTCATCTATTAAAGAAGCCATAGAAAATATGAAACAGACAGTGGAAAACATTTTCTACTTTCATACTGGGGGTAGGTTGCCTCTGTGAGGTTGTGAGGTCTAAGAGGACCTGGGCTGCATGATATACTCTGAACAGGTGAGAGAGGGGTGGGTGCAAGGTGGTACTAAGTGATTCAGGAGAGAATTCCCAAAAGCCAATTGTGGATCATTGCAGAAAGTCCTTCTAATAAAATGCAAAATATAAATACAAAATATAGACAAAACAAAATATAGATAAACAAAAAGAAATGCTTTAAAAAAAGCTTCAAATATACAGTGTTTTGCTATGAGTTGCTGGGAAATTAAAAATTTGCATTATAGTAACAGATTCTAATAAAAATATTAGGCAACTGTTCAGAAGTATCTGATAACAGACATAGGAGACCAGGTATTATTATGAGAGGGACAGAAAGTCTGCCACTGTGTATTCACACCTTGTGTTGTTGAAGAAAACATGAAAAAAAAATGGAGAAAAGCAAGGCTGATTCAAAGTAGAGAAAGAACTCCAAGTAAAGAGTAAGTGAAATGTAGGACTTTTCAACACTGGAACAACGAAAGGGAGGGATGTGAATAGCACTGGTATGATGAATAGGTAAAGTTTGTTCACTGTTTCTTACAGCAAAAGGTCCCTCCAAAAAGGGACCCTTTTTTTAAGTCATATAGATAAGTTCTGGAATTCCTCATTGCAACATATCTGTAGATACTGAATTCAGATTTTTCCTTTATTAACTAGCCTGTGAAGTACTACTAAATGCTAAGACACTGCCTCTGATTTGGTGATCTTCTGCAACATGATTATAGACTCAGAGAGAGCATTCTGAGAAGCTTTGGCTCCTCAGAGCCTCAAATCACTCCTCTGATTCTATTCACACGCTTTCAGTAAAGAGTCACATTCAGTATTTACCACTGTTGTTGGCAATATACTGAAATATCTGGCCACTTATGGTCTGCTTTGATTTATCTGCTTTAAGTTAATTTGAAATGAAGCGTTCCATTTTCATTGCAGTCAGAAATTTCAAAGGTATCCTGTCAAATTAAGTTTTATGGAAAATATCTGTCAAATGGAATTCAGCATAAACACGTAAATTTATATTTATATGAGGTGTACTATCATTAGCTATCTAATTACATGTTACAGTAGTTTCAGGGTTTTTACTATAAACTTGTGGAATATGAAAATAAAATTTGTGGCCCCATTTAATTATGTATTTAAGAAGTCTCTGACAAGATAAAGCTTTTTTAAAGCCAGGTAAGTTAGAAAACATCATTAGGGGTGGCGTTTTACTTTAACTGGTCCATTTCCCTGATGACACATCATTAGAGTTTCTGTAAAATGAAGAATGCAGAATGAGGTAAACCTTCAGAAAAAGAAATAGTATCAGGTACAAACACTGAGTTTTCTTACTATGAAAGGCAAAGTGTCTTAAAATAGTCATAGTAATCTTGATTTCTGAACTTCTTCCTAGACATTATTTTGAGATATATATATATATATATTTAAAGATGCAGTAGAATTTATAGGTTTATTCTCTCTGCACAGAGAATACATATATCATCATAACCTTTACATTCCAAAGTATGTGGATATACTGGGGAATGAAAGGACAATTCATGGTTATAACGTAGCCTTTGATGGCTGACTTAGGTTCATCTTAAGTAATCTTTCCATTTGGTGTCTCTATTTTAAGCAAATGCAGGATATGCAAGAGAAATATCAGTTATAAGACTAGATATGACAAAATACTTTAAGTCATTCCAATTCCTCACTTCAGATGCTGAATTGGTCACACTGTATTCTTTCTTTCTGTGTAACACATAGGATTCTGGTACTTAGTCTGGAAAATATCAGTGCTCAACTGGGACCACTCTATCCCAGGCAACCTTTCACCTTTTGCAAAGGCTACGAGGGTAGAGTTCAGCTGCTGAGCTGCAACTTCTCTATTCCCTTTCACGTACTCTTAGTATAGTGTTAACCTTTGTGCTGTTTCTCTTTTATTTGTTCAGCTTCCAAATTCTAAGAGGATGCTGCATATGAAATATCCTTAGACCTTTGATATATCCTTCCAGGCTGACACCACAAATACGCATAAAGGGAGTTTTCGCAATTCTGTGTATCTAGCTTCAAAATACAAACTTGCCCTTCAACAACTCATCCAGCTGAAGTTCCACTCAGTACATGACTGAGCATACAGAGTCCTGGTGGAGTTTAGCCACCACTGAACATATGTGCAATAATATTGTAGTAACTCAGACTGACTTACGAGCCACAGCTTGAAGAAGCTCCTCTCCTCTACCATTGTGGGAAGATGGCTGGGGGTAAAATGAATGAACACTGGTAAGCTATAGTCACATTCTAACAGAAGTTATAATAGGACAGAAATTATAAGGTGAAATGCAGTTGTTACTTCCTGGATGGAATCTGGTTGCCATGCATGAAATCTGTTCCACGATGATTCCCCACAGCCTGCAACCTCAAGAACACAATGAAAAATGAAACAGAGGATGGAGAGAGCAGAAACACCACGGCCAGGCTCTGCTGGTGTCAGGTGTCTGACACAGCACACAGCAGCTGCCAGCCCAGGGGAGGCCTTGCTGTGAACCAGCAACTGTGAGGATATCGCTCTCTTCAGATGAACTCAGTCCACTGTTATCTAATTGTAACACTAACTCACATCTCCATCCCAAAATTACCTGCCCCCAAGATATCTGTCCCCATAGTATGACCACCTTTCACCAACCCTGCACTCAATTTTATTTTGGCTATATCTTTAACAGCAAAGTGAGAAAAGTTTACATCGATCAATAACAAATGTATCATGGGAGACAACCAGTTCCATCTAAATATAAAGAAAAGGTATAAAAGTGATTTAGGGATTGAGAGAAATTACAGAAGTAACTTCTGGTATCAGTCAACTTGCTGAACCTGTCTTCTCTTCCACAGGGACATTTGTTGGGTAAGAAGCTTCCTCCATGAGTACTGAATTATTAACTCGAGCTGTTTTTCATTGGTGATTAGAGCTTGCCTGTGTATTGCTTCAAACTTGCTTTTGCAGTCAGTTACCATCATCAGCAATCTTCAAACCTTAACCCATCACAGGTTTTTATCATCAGTTTGTTTATTAATAAAGTCTGTTACTCTGTGAACAGTTTAGCATGAGACCCCCAAGGGCAATAGCAGTCAATGACAGAAGATAGCAACAAAACCGAGGAGATCTGGGAGCAGGTGCTTCTTTCTAATTTGTAGTAAGAGATTCAACTCCAGTATTCTGTTGTATCATGTCCCTGAACAATATTTGAACTGCCCTCTGACACAAAACACTGTTCAGTGGAGTCCCCATGACAGCACATCGACAGACTGGTCAGGCACAAGGGGCTTGGCTTTCCTGGGGCATTGACAGACCAATTAAATACAAAGAGTACAAGGAAGCCCTTTATGACGTTTTCTAAAGAAGACAGAATTTTAAAATCCTCCTAAATGCAGAAATAATTTTGCTTCCTTGCACGAAAGATAATCAGTAAAACACAGATAGAGTCTGTACTTTAACCAATCATAGTTTTCAGTGTTTCAGACATATAAAAGCACGTGTCTGCTAGCCAAACCCATGCACACACTACCTGGGTGAACACCTGAAATTGGAATTCTAACAAAGATAGAGAAAGTCTGTCTTTCCTGCTGTTCTTCATCGATGGAGTTTGGACAATTAGCTTACACTAGACACCTGTTCTCTGATGGCCACATGATCATCATTAAAAGTCTGTCACAGGGTTTTTGACTTGCATGAGGGAGTTAAGCTATCCTTAGCAATACAAAATTCAGCTTTCAAAGGTAGTGAGAATAAGGATCTCTACTTGATTGTGAGCATAAAGACTTTATAAAATGATAAACTGAACATCATCTCACCCATTACTCATAGCTTCAAAGAAAGAACCATATTGTGCTACTCATAGATCATCTGCAGTGAAGTGTAAAACTACAGTACATCCATAAATCTATAATGTAAACATCTCATGAGCCAAGATATCCAGTTCCTTTGCTTTTCAGATGTGTGAATAACTTAGAAAATCACAGCCATACTATGACAGATTTTGATTTTGTTTTAATATAGATAGATCCTCCTATAATGTTACTGACTTTTAAACAGAAGCCATGGTTAATTGTGAGAAAGAACATTATTAACTTCTTTGGGAGTGTATGTATTTTGCACAGCCTCACATCTTCTCTGAGCTGTGACACATTCAGCAAATTCATCACCACAGAAGCTGGTAGCTGCTATTTCTCACACTTTTTACTATCTTCTTTCTACATTTTTATGATATCATATAATGTTCTATGAAATATAAACTCAGAAGTTAGGTACTTATGAAAGAAACTAAACAGTTTTTTAATAGAAATTATGTTTCTTCACTAAATGGAAATATTTAGTGACATTTCAGTTTTCTGTCATCTGCATGCTTTCCCAAGAAATTAATCTTCAATTAATATCAATATAGAGTCATTCTGCAACATATGCATTATATGACATGGCTATATTGTATTGTTAATATTTTATACTAACTTTTTGACTATTGAAAATATTGATTTTTATTGGTTGCTCTACTCTCTGTGCCAGAACTCTTCCAAGTTCTTGTGAGCGTTTCAGAACCTATGACTTGCTCTGCCACATGTTTCATTTCTTTCAGGAGTTATTTGCAAAATTTGTTCAAGAGTGGTACACATCAAAAGTCAGACAGTGAACTCTGACCGGGTTCTTTGTGTGCTTTCAACCCAGGAAAACAACAGCATAATAGAAAATTGTAAAACACACACAGGACTCCTGAGCCTGTTTGCCCCATCAGTACTGGGACCTTTCCATCACTCAGAAACAGATGTGTAAAGCAAAAAACATGCTGCTGCATCTAAAGGGGTTCTTAGGTCTGCTTTGGTTAAAGCTGGTTGGTAAGAAGACACAGTTAGGATTCCTAGTTTGAAAGCATTGAAAGTATTAGGGCATTGTCAAAAAAAAAAAAAAAAAAAAAAAAAAAGGCAATGACCACGCCAGGGAACCAAAACTCTGGAAAAGGCTATGACCACTGCAGGGTAGCACAACTCTTGTGTGGCACTTTGGTTATCATATTTTATTGTGAACCATTTGGAACAGCTTCTGCCTCAGACAACACAAAACCATATATATACATAAAGTGGTTTTTTCCTTGCCTTTGAGCAACATATCTCAATGCTCTATTCTGCCCTGTACTTCTAGAAATCATTTATGTCATGACCATTAAAATCCACCAGGTTTGACCCCCGTTTTCAACATTACAGAGAGAGGATGTGCATGACATGCAATAAAAGATTGTGAGCTGAGCTCTTCAGCGTCATATGGAGAATGATAAACCCCCAGCTGCAGGAAATGAACTGTACTATTAACAGGAAATATAAGATTTGTTAGAGTAATGCCTTATAAGCCACTGTCTGAATGATTTTATAATATGTACTATTGAATAAGCAATATATGAACTATTAGACATATATCCTTATACCAGGTTTTCACATCTCTCATACTGATTTACTCTCATAGAGTTTTGCATAGAATGTAAAATTACTGCTAATTTTGCTAATGTTTTGATGGGCAAACCGCATGATATCCTTGACAAATGAAACTATCATTAGTGAATGATGTAAGTGTGTCAAGAAACTCCAAAAATCCTTTACTGCTTCCACTTGCATTTAAGGACTAAAAGAAACATTACTCTCTGCAGTGCTACACTTACTTTTTCCAGTTCAGCATAACGGCATAATCATTCCATTATTTGACATATCTAGAATAGTTCATAAAAGCATACCATGTATAAGATAGAATAACTTCCTACCATAAGATTTATTCTACAGTTCTTTCACTCTAAAGAGGCAACATGATAAGTATTTACCTGCAGATTGCCTGGTCTCTGCCTGGCATACCTTCATGAGGTGATAATGCAGATGAAAAACTGTCTGTTCCTTTAGGGAAAATCTGTGGAGAATTTGCCAAGGATTTAATTGAGTAGCATATATTTTGCATTATTTTGGGATGACTAAAGCCAGATTGGTGCTGTTAAAAAAAAAAAACACTACCACAACCCCTCAAAAAAGACCCCAAGAATACCACCAAAACAACAACAGTTTAATTTGAGAAACAGCATAGATTTGGCACAAGATGCATCAGCTGAGACAGCATTTCATGTGACTGAGACCCAGCTCAGCTGACTGTTTCCAATACAGATATTCTGACATTGCAATTTGACTTTTGTGCTAACCTGAGGTCTCTTCAGCCTCTACAGATTCAAGAGCAGGAAAAAAGTATATGCATATCTGTTGCTACTTAGGAAACTGAAAAAAATTCTACCCTCTTATATTATGATGTGTTCCCACTGGTATGTTGAGGACAGGGTTCTATTTAGCAACTCAGAGCTCCTGTTGTGTTAACAAAATATCAGATGAGCTCATTACAGAAACTAAACTAAGCCGTTCAAATTTAATACAGAAGATAGAATATAGCTATGGAAATGTGTTCTTTTAAAACAACTTGGCTCTGGGTTGAGATTTCAGCTGTCAGTTTCAGTCTAAAGCCCATTTTTACACTCTGATTATAAACCTTTAGAAATTGAGATGTTGACATATCCTTGGCTATAACAACTCTAGTAGGAGATTCTGCAATAGCCTGTAAAGCCAACTCTTTAACTAAAACCTCTGTTTATTTCATGTTACAAGGTACAACTTCTGTTTGTGACTGAAATAGATGAAACTTCTGAAGTATACAATACTGATAAAGTAAAGTAGGTGACCTTCAAAGTGTTATTCCCAGCAGAGTTTTCACCATTTTCACTTGAAAATTTTCACCATTCAAATGCACTTGAGTGCTTTGCTTGACTATATCTGAAGAAGATGGTAAAAAGTAAGGTGGAAAAGGGTAAAGGAGGACAGGTTTCCTCAAGGAAATGGATATATCTATTTCCTGTGAAGGTCACTCAAGCAATATTTCTGCTAGGATTTTTATTTTACTTGTAAAAATGCAATAGATAAGGCTTTCTGTAGGGAAAAATCCTGTCTGATTGAAATGCTAAAAAAATCTGTAGCTATAAAACTTTCATTCATTTCATTAATAGTATCAAATTAAGGACAGATAAGAATGTGCAAGAAAATTGACACTCATCTGATATCTGCACTGGAATCCATAATTAAACATAAAATGATAACTATATTTCTGTTTTTATCTCAATATCTCTATATGAATGTCCATCAAACATTTCATGGAATGTATGTCCTTATGAATTTTGTCATGAATCAAGGACAGAAATAAAATGTTATAGAATTAATTTAATCAAATATATTTATACACAGAGAGAAAGAGATAATTTTTACCAAATGTATTCATACATTTGGTGTAGCATTCATACAGATTGGTACATGCATCTTACAATTATAGTGTTTTGGTTCTATATCTGACTTGAAACCTATTCCCATGAGGTCAAAGACATTCTTCCATTATTTTTTTCAAGTCACAAAATTATTTTGGTTAATTATTTCAATTTCAACAGTAATATAAGATCTTCCTATTTAAAGTGAAGAAAAACTCAGAATCTATACTTTTATCTCCATTTGTCTCAAGTAGACAGGGATGGAATAGAGTCCAGTATAGGAAATGATAGGTAGATCAGCTGAGATTCAACCATACAATCTGTAAATATTTCAATCAAAGCTCTCCCTAAGAAGGAATTGAACCTACATGAAGGACTATATATATTTTCTATTCAGTGCACTCAGGATGTGTTAAATGAGCATTTGTGCCACAAGTTGGCACCCAGACCCGTTTTTGAGGAAGGCAACCTGTGTACTGGATTTGTACAGATGCCTCAGCAAAGCATCTGCTTCAGTCTTTAGCAAGATGAGCAGGGTCATGCAGCCTCCAAAACTGACATTGCTGGGCCACTCGTTGCTGGAACGAGCATCATCTCATTCAGAAGACAAATTCAGGTCACACAGAAGAGAACACTGCTGTACCATGTAGCAGCCCTTGTGCTTGAGCAGGTCTTGCTGGGTTCAAATGCACTCGTTCTCCACATTGCAAAAAAATCTGCTGTTTTCATTTGGTTTGTCTTCTGTGCCTCGTTTAAGTATTTTTAGATGGCAAAAAGGAATGCTTCATGAAAAGCAAAAAACAAGAAATAATCAAAGGCAAAATTCAGTTGTTTGGTTTCTAATTTTAACTATAACTATCTTTTCAAGTTATTAATGAATATCAAAAATAAAGTGTACCCACATAACCATACAAGCTTATTTAAAAATGCAATTTTTGAAAAAGCAAAATGTATCTTAGGCCCCTTCTGATGGTAATTATCTATGTAATGCTAAGTAAGAATGGCTCAGAATGCAGCTCAAATGTATTGTGTATGTGTTCAGTAACTTTCTAGAAGTTGCAAACTTCTGTATTTTTTAATTATGTTCCTGTGTACAGAGGTTGTGTGCTTTCCATATTGATATTTTATGTAGTCCAAACTTTGAACAATGAGTACTGGTATTACATTTATTTCACTTTCTGAAAAATGTCAAATGTCATTTAAAGTGTGAAAATAAAACCCAGATCAAAGTGTAATTAATAAAGGAACATTATTAATTTTAACCAAGTGAGAATGTCACTTCATGATTTTTTTAAAAGCTACAGGTTGGCATTCTCAAAATCAGCAGTAGGCTTTGAAAGGCTAACAAATGCATTATCAATATTTTTGAAGAATGTGGAATGTTAACACAAACTGTAAGAACAAAATTATTCATATAATAGTGTTTGTGTTAATCTTTTTAACTAACAATCCACAGTTCCACCTGCATGCATATCAGAAATCCAATATTTAACAATTTTCAAAACTTCAGTAGCTCACCAGAATAAATAGAAACTCATTTCTCTTTGGGGAATATCAAACAAAGTTTTGCAACAAATTGAATTTAAGTTTTCAATCACTTACTCAAATGTATGTTTATCAGGGCTGTGCTGAAATGATGAGACACATTTATGATTACAGAAGAAACCCAAGGATGTCCCTTGGATAATATGATAGATTAAGAAATTTGTTATTTTGCTGATGCACCCTTTCAGTTCACTTAGAGAAGGAAGCAAATATTTTTTCTACTTGAATATTCTTCCATTATTTTAAAGTTAATTTTGATGAAAATGTAGTTGTTGTTCAGTTGCTTTGAATTTATTTTATTCAGCTAAATAGTTTTTTTAAAATTCTTTTGTAGTGTTAACTCATGTTTTTGTAGTGCACGGTGTTTCAGCTGTAGATTATAACAAATGTTTAGTCTCTAAGCCAAAGTTATTTGGTGGTTCTTTTTTGGACTGGAATTATAAAGTAACTCTTCTGTATTTAATATGCCACAGATGAGTGTTAAGCTGTCATATCCACAGGACTGTGTTTTTTCATTTAACATATATTATGCTGGTAAGAACTTGAGTTCTGGCTCTAGCAGAATTGTCTTACAGTCAACAAAGGATAATTCATTTAATATAAAATTTGTTCTTTACTTTTGAATTATTAGATAACCTGTTTTATGCTGATATCCTCATGATTCTGATACGCCTTCCCCATCAAAAGCTGTCACAAGCCTATTCCAGCAAAATGCAAATATAACTACAACAGGATGAAAAAGATAAGATTTAAAATATTCATAACTACTACTTAACATTTCTACTACAAAGAAGAAATTTGCTGTATGGGCTATTTTAACTTGTTTTGAATAGCTGCTATTTATATTTCATATCTGTATAATTATACAACATGAAAATGAGACCTCACTGTCTGTGCAGTAATTAATTTCACCTAGTAGCTGAGTTTTAATACTTGAATATTGATTCAAGAGAGACTAGAAGAATTTATACTGACCTTTTATGTCAGTGTAATCATTCCATGACGAAGACGGCCAAAGAAAATTATTGTCTTGTTTAGACAACTCCAGAAAAGAGAAGAGCAGTACCTGTGTGCATGTGCACTCAGCATCATTTTTCAGGATAATAATAAAGGCACAGCAGATAGCACTGACATAAAACCATACTCACTTGAAATTTGCTGCATAAATGGATGCTGTCAAATATTAAATCCTCTTGCACACATAACGCCTCTCACTAGTCCCTTAGACTCTGTTAGTCTTTACAAAAATTTTAAAAGGTGAAAAAATTCAATAATATAATTCCATCACACAATGCTAAGGAAGAAAAGTAATTTTTAAGTTTTCTTTATAGACAGGAATAAAGGAACAATGGAGACTAGAAGCTGAGGTATTTGTATGGTAGATAGCCTTGATTTCAATCCCTCACCCCTTTTGAAGTGGATTTATAGAGGACTGCCATCCTGACTAAATGTTCTCATGAGACACACAGGGCAAATTGTTTATTACTGAAAGTGTATCCCTGTTAAATCCAAATTAATTGTGCCACTGCAATTTAGGAGTTTATTAACCCAGTTTCAGGTGATATGACACTGAAATTTCATGACATCTTTTTTTTTTCCCAGCAACTTAGCCATTGAACAAAAATGACTGAGAGCTGCCTCAATGTACATGCCGAAGTGGCTGCAGAAGTGCTCTGTCATGAGAGCCATCGTCACTGCTGCAGTACTACAGGAGCTGTCACTACTATCACTGGTACAAAGACTGTCACACTGTCACTACCACAAGAGCTCTGTGAAAGCTCTGAGCTTACCTGCTGAAGAAAGATGTGATGGCACTAACCCCGTTTGAACTCTTGCACAACCAGGCAGCAGTGGTTTCCCCTTCTGCAGCCATTTTCCTTTCTCCCAATAGGCAGACTTTTTTTTTTTTAAGACAATATCTATTTAAAATGGGACTCTGATCACAAAGAAATTTACCAGCTATGTTTAGATTTCTAAATAAATATGTGATTCTGAGAAGCTCCTGCTAAGCACAGCTCTCATTCTAACTCAATAACCCTTCCCAATTTGGAAATGTCAGTGTACGATTGCAATGTTTTATAAAAATAAATATCAAAATTACAAAGAAGCTTTTCTGCTTTCTTTTCACAAGTAACCTCAGATTGCTCTTTCACTTGACTGATCTTCATCCAAAAGTAGGGAGATTTCAAACACATAAACAAACCAAAAAATCGAAGACCAAAGCAAGCTTCCTTACTATCCTAAATTTAGCCAAGTATGAGGTACATATTTGAAAACGTCTGGCTGGTGAAATGCAGTGATTTATAATCTAAGAGCCAGAGGGAAAAATCAAGCTAATCACTACAGTCATCAAAGCCCTCCTCTGATGTGGTTTACTACTGAACACCTACTTTTGTATTCAGCCACATATCAGTTTCTAATTCATGATTCTGATTGCAATCAGGGGACATCATTGTTCTGTATCTGCTGGTCTTCATTAATGTACAAACCATTTTTGAGCTCTAAGGCTTAGATTCCAGCAGAGCAGACACAATGCCTAAATTTGTTTTACAGCTGAAATGAGGGAAACCCTCCTAATGAATGAAAACCAGATCATCAGATCCCACTGTTATAGCTTTATTTTTAGACAGGATTTTTTAATAGTAATCCTAACAAACCCACGAGGATTAAAGGAAAAAATAGCTTGTCTCTTTTCCTCTATATAAGTCATTTGATTTCCCTAATTAACTGTCTAGTTTGGAAGACTCATTGATTACTTGCTTTATTGGTGATATTGAGATATACATACATATACAAAGGCATAAACAGCCTTTGAAATGATACTTTAGATTTTCAACTTTCCTGGTAAAATAAAAGACATGATATGTTTTGAGGCTTTTAACAAGGCCTTGGTCATTCTAAAACTGCTGGTTATGGTTTTTCTAATAGCCTTAGCTTCTCCCTTGCAACTCTAATTCTAAATATAGATTTATCATTGTCTGATTTAGGTAAATGAAATAAAGCAAATTTATGTAGCCCAGGATTTAGTGGTTCATTGCAACCTGTTTACTAAGAGCCATCACTGAGTCACATATATTCTGGTTAAAGTAACTAAAGAGATTGGTTGAGACAAGATATATGTATGAATAGTAAATAAATATATCCTTAGTAAGTATTTATTGCTATGCAATATGTCATTAATACTGAATGTCTCCAATGGAATAGCTTATTCTTTATTCAGACAAAGAGACAAAACCCCTTGATTCTAACTTTGTATATAACGTTAAAATCAGTCCACAAGTGACAAGAGTCAACATTTTCCTCCACTTACAGTAATGACTCCCATAAGCAGCTTCCATAAAATGAATGAATATCTCTCTATAGGGCAGAGGACAGACATGCTTCCTCAGGGGCTCAAATAGAGGCTGCAAACTACAAAAATGTACTCTTTAGTGAAGATCACCAGAATCCATAAATTTATTGAAAAATATCTATCCTCTCTCCACATGAACTCCACTCCCCAAAAATTCAATCAGTGAAGCAACCCTGAGAAATGTCTACTTTGGACAATGTGTGCCTGTCTTGGATTTTACTCCCTGAAAAGCATCAGGCCATTTTAATATGTTAAAATAATATTGGAGGTAATAAATATAGCATTATGCAGAATAGTTTTAATGTCATTGTGCTGAGAATAATTTTTCTGTCTTCACTGTTGGTTGAGATCAAATATTGACTTGTATGGAATATAGATCTCTAGAAACAACAGTTTTAGAGATATATATTCCATATTCTGTTCTATAAACGACAAAAGCTGAATGCTTCAGTAATGAAGCACTGTCTTCAAACCTTTAGGAATAAATTTGCTAATGATTTTACTGTGATTTCTCAAGCACCTATTCCTTAGGTCTAATGACTTTAAAGGTAAGTTACAGCTTTCTTACAGCTTTTGATTTCCTGCCTTTGAAGGAAATATTTTTTAATCTGTTTTTTATTATATTTTTGATTCTTTTCCCATGTACATATGTGTACTACAGGTGTTCATAACTATACAACATGTCATGAAAATAATAAGGCAGAAATCACAGACACAGCTACACATCTTTTTCTCTGATAATGAGACTGTCTTGATTTCAGTTACAAACACATAGACTGGTACTCAACATTGTCATATGTCACATATTATTTGTACTTTCCAAATGCTATGGATATTGAAACAATAGTTTTTTATGGATGGGTGAAACTACTGTTCTACCACAGTATGAGGCAAGCCATGTGAACGCACAGGAGCCAAAGCTTATGCTAAACATCACCTTATTGTGTTCAAAGTGCCATAAATTAGAAACTAAAGGCAGGAAAAGAATCATTGCAAATATGAGTATCAGTGCCTAACTGGAGACAGCAAAGTGGGGTGACTTAAGGAAACTAGCACTGCCCACTGATCAGATTGAAAGGAAGACATGGGGTGGGCAGCTGTAGCATTACCTCTAAAGGAATATAGGTAAGAAGCTGAAAGTCAGATTCGGTGTCACTGCACCTTGGTCAGACTCACTAGAGACCTGTGATGTTCTGCTCAGCTCTGAGATATTGTTCTGGAATGAGGGGAATTCAGTTTGCTTGAACCATGACCAGCAAAATTATTTTGCACCTCTGAGATGTGAGCATACAGGTGCTTTTGTGTTTGGTATTTAAACCATATTTTACAAACCAGAAGGTGTTCTGAGGGTGCTTTCCTGACAGATATGGGTTGCTCCCATACTAATTTTAAAATCCTAAATAATTTATAAATAATTATTTATTAATTATTAAATAATAATTAATAAATAGTTTGATGAATAATTAAAAGTAATTAGATACTTTGTTCGATCTGTTTGAAAGGAACAGAAAAGGTCAGAAGTTTAGGAAGAGGAAGAACAATGAAAAAAAGAAGATAGGGAAGCATTGCTATTGACAGTAATATTATTGGGAAGTTATCAAAACCAGGAATCACAGGAAAAGTAATATCTTAAATCAACAAGGGTGGAAACAGGTTAAATGGTACCACAGCTGGTACCACAGCCAGAACACAGAAGGAAACAAAGGTTATCCAAAAATCACAGGTATTAGCTGAGAGTATTTGAGGTTTAAGAATACTAATTAACAAACTTTCTAAGTCCACCAACATATTTGAAAGACTAATTGATAGCTAGACACTTCAGATAGGAATATGAGAAAAGGGAAGCAACAACTTGGAGTTGATACACCGCAGTCTAAACAATCTGGTTTTCTTTACATCTTCATTAGAAAACACAGCCTGCCCTGTGAGTTAAAAATAGGCAGACATCTGGAGAACAACAAAATCTTAAAACTCAGAAAGCAAAACTTTAAAAAGAAATAGTGACAGAGAAACAGAACTACTTTTTGATGTTACAAGCAGAAGTGGAATAGGTGAGGGGAAACAGTAGCAAAACTATGTCAAGATCTTAAATAGGCTTGCAAAAAGGTCTCTGAGCAAGATCTTATATTAGCTCAGTAGGCTATGTGAAGAAAGATTCCAAGTGGAATGCAAACAAAAGATGCTGATAAACAGCAGTGTGTATAAACTCATGGATAAGTAAGCAAGATGTCCCTGTGGAAGTGTCAAGGTATTAGCTTTTTCCACAGCGTAAAAGTATGAAGAGCATTAGGAGCAGTTTGATTATATTACCACAATAGTGACTGTTTTGGAAGCACACAAACATATTAAGCTCTAAGGAATAATCACTGTGGTAGAGTGGGTATTTTCTTGTTCCAGCGAAAGTGAATCAGAGTGCAGTGCAAAAGAGGGACAGAGCCAGGATCAGAGTATGTTATAGTCATGCTTCCATCTAGATACAGAAAAGGAACCTCTGTAACTCTGAGCCAAGTCTTCATGCAGTGCAAACACTGTTAGGTATGGAACATAAAACTTATGCTCATTTAAACTACTCTGTGAAGCCTCAGCCTTAACCCAAAGCACAACCCTAACCCTAAGTGGAGCAGTAAAAGCAGTTTTTTGCTGAGGTGTCCAGCACACAGCTGGTGCCAGGCAGAAAAAGGTGTGGAGGGAGCAATGCTGGGGCAGTGCCATGGTCCCCTTGTAGGGGCAGTGCCATGGTCCCCTTGTAGTGGCAGTGTCCCTGGAGTTCTGGGCTTGGTGGTTTTTTTAAGCCCAACTCCAACAGGCATGCTAGACTACACCTGATAATTTTGTTCACAGTCACTGAGCCATAGTGACAGGCATGGGGGGGAGCATACTGCACTATGTCCTTTGGGAGATGGTGACTGCTCTCACAGATCTCTGTGGCTTTTCAACCCCTTCTCATGACTTAGAGCCCACAGAGCTTCAAAATTCCTGTCTTCAAAGAAGAACCAAACACCATCTTATGAGAGCTTATTCAGCACAAGTAGAACAGTTAACAAAGGGATAGGAAGGAATGAAAAAACAAGTCAAACAAGCAGAATTTCATTTCAAAAGCAAAATGAAGCAGACTTACATACTCCATTCTACAGTGTCAGTGGGCATGCATAATTTCAAATGCAAGTTCAAAGTTTGACACAGTTGATTATGGTATTTAAAACAGTCATATGCATGTTCATTGGATTGTGTCCATCCATGTCTCCAGGAGAAAAATACAATATACCATTCAAGGAAAGGTATAATTCAAAGATTTTAATGTTTAAATAGAGACATGTATAAAAGTAACTACTACAACGAATCCACAGCTCACCTATAATAAAAGACTCTCTCTTACCAACTTTGCTTTTCTAATTAGCTGAATACTTGTCAAGAGTGATTAATGAGCAATTGATAATAGCTTGCTGTTAACCTGGGATTAAAGATTAGGAAGCAAATCCTGAGTTAAATCTTTGTCCCTGAGAGGCACAAAGATTCTGCAACAGTGGCTATGCACAAGGACACACAGGATACAAAAGGAATTGTAATGAGGAGGTGACGATTGGGGGTGGGGCACCGTTTTCTATATGCAGTCGTTTTAGGCTTAAAGCAGGTAATCTTTGCTTCACAAAAGGTTGAAAGCTTCTGGAAAGTTGGCAAAGTTTCTGTAACTGTTCTGCTCAAATATCCCATTGCTCAAAAGACCTACAACTAGCTTTGTCTGAATGAGAAGAAAAGTATTTGGCAGTATTTCAGGAAAAGCAGAAAGACACAGAAAGAAATGCCAAGGGATGTGATGCTAGGGATTGTATATATATATATATATATATATATATATATACATTGTACTGGGAAGGAATCATACTGCCAATAATTCATAAGTTCTTGCCTGGCATAATTTTTGAGTCTCAGAAGCAAATGAAGCGAAATAAGTACAGTGTCCAGGACAGCTGGACAAAGTTTTAGAAACTATACCATGATGACAATATCTATACTGGAATAGAGATAAATTAGAATATGCAAACTTTTTCCATTTTGCTATATTCAGTGTTTTTGACAGAGATATTTTGAGATTCCCTAGGCAATTATTCTCTATGGTGCCAGGAAATTAAGCAACAATCTCTACTCAAGAGCAGGTTCCATTGCTGAAGTAATCAGACAGACCTCATCCAAATTAGTGAAATAATTTCATTTCCATCATCAGGGGATCCAGCTCTATTTCTTGATTCTTCCTCCTCCTCCACAATTTTTTGTTCTCTTTACACTGTGTTCTTTCAATAATGGTAAAGGAATTATTTTCTTTTCTTCTACCTGCCACATATAATTTTGAATTGGTTCGGTTTGCCAAAATCACAATTTTCAGGTGATATGGAAATGCATCTTGAAATTAAATATGTCTTGCAGCAGCAAAATGTTTCTCTGCCAAATTATATTTACAGCTGAAATTTTAGAGATCAGTATCTGCTCTCCAATTGGGCTGTCAGAGCCATGATTTTGGCCTTATTAAACGGGAATTTGGCGCATTGAATTGTATTTTACTCTCCTACAAAACACCAGGGCTTTCACAAAGATGTTTTTCTGCACCAGACAGAAACTGCAGAGGCTCAGACACTGGCACTTGAGAGAATGTGATCTGATGACATTATTCAGTGAGTGAGTCAGTGCATCTTCTCAGGCATGAAAAAGAAAGGAATTGTGGTTTAATGTGGTATGTACTGTCACTGGATTATCAAAGGAAATACAAGTGGGAGACAACGTGCAGCTACATTAAATCCCTTAGCATTTGAGTTCCTCAGTGCTGTGCCTTGTAAGCAGAACATAAGAAACCTTTGGAGAACCAGCAAAACGTGGCACAGTCTGCATAAACTAAAGCAAAAGCCTTTGTGAATGCAAATCTCCTGTGGCAAAAGTACAGCTGTTCTGGCCCATGAAATTAGAGTCTAACTGCAAAGCTGAAAGTCCACTTCAATCTAGGATTCAAACCTTTCTGCTGTTGAATGCTTTGTGATGTTGGGATTTTTGCTCAAGGAGCCTCTTAATGAGCAAATGAGGATTTTTTTATGGCAGTAAGAAATAACAGCCTTTGGTCCCCATATCTTGTAATCTGTAATTAAGCAAATGCCCTAAAAATTTATAGTACATTAAAGGTTATATTTTTCCAAATGTACTGAAAGAACACACTGAGAAATGAATTTTATGCCATATAGCAGATTTTCAAAAACTCAACAAAATAAGTTCCAATGTTTTAGAAGGGGGATGTGTGCTCAGGCACAGACGATTACCTTTTCCTTTAAAAGAAATCTTCTCACAATAATAAACAAAAAGATAGTTCTAGAGTCTATCAGAAAACAGTCTATAACAAACTACTGCTCCTCCAACCCACTATGAGCTCCTTCTGTCATTAAACTTATTTAAGTAGACCGAAGAATATAACTCATAAATGTCTGCTGCATCCTCTGTTAATTTGAAAAATAATTTAAAAAACTTGACTTGGGAAAAAGCAAACAGGAGAGGTGAAGAAAGAAAGAGAGAGAAGGAGGGAGAGGGGGAGAGGCGAAGAAAGAAAGAAGAGAGAGAAGGAGGGAGAGGCCTGAATGCCACTATTCCTCTGCTTTGTGTTTCTCTTTTCCCTGCTTTTGAGGTGATTCTATAAAATCAGGTTTTATCAGACACAATAAGTAGCATTTCTCTGTATAATTTTCCCCGCCCTGATTTGGTTTTTTAGGTAAACTAAATAGAGCAAGACAACTAAAAAAGTGTTTAGGCATATCTTTCTGGTAAATGCAAGTTGCAAGTTCAAGTTTCACTTTCTATTTGTGGTTTTAACCTGAGTCTTGCAATGCACATTTGCTATACACCCATCATGGAGACACCCTGAATGGCACAGTGAAAGCATTATGTAACAGTCAGGTTTCAACCCAGGTTTCCAACTTTCAGAGCTGTTGAGATACCCTTGAAAATGTGGCCAAAGATCCTAGAAAGGGTAAGTGGGAAAATAATAACAACTGCAAAAGAAGCCATGGAAATTTAGACTCCTTTAATCCAAGACAGAGATTGACTGATTAACTGGGATTAGAAATTCTGAAGGCTAGGCTCTCCATTTAAGAGGTGCATAATTTCCATATGATTTAAGGTTCTGAAAGCACATGGTGATGTCTTCCAGGCCACTGTTTTACCCTAATGGCAGATAGCACAAAGAAAGAAAATTGCAGTTTCCAAGCTTGAGCTCACTAAAAGCAGGTAAACTCTGAGAATCTTACAGAGGCACTGCAGAAAGGAGATCACAAAAAGAAGCATTTTGCAGCTCTAAAGACCAGCCAAGATGTCTGTCAGCATGAAAAACTCAAGATGCTATGTCCGGATATTTTTGGATATATCTCAATAGACCAACATAGTTGGGATTCTTTTTCTGATTCCTCTAAACTCAGACTTGAAAGAAGTTACACAGTTGTAGCGACACTGAAGTAAAAAGGAAATCTTAAAGTGCAGAAAAGAAAAAAAATTATCTCTTGAAGTGTTTCAGACTCCACATTCATGTGTTGACAAAGAATTAGCTATTTATAATTTAAAAACAATACTGTGTCACTATGTATTATTTAACTGCAACAAAGGAAATTGTAGAGATTTTTTTTCCTAGCAAATTCTGGAGGAGGACAGCAAAGTTGTTATGTACTTAAATTGTATATTTCAGTATTTACTGAATTTAAATTACACTTTGCACACACTTTAAAGATTTTTGTATGCAAACAGTACACTTACCAACCGGTAACTGCAAAGGACATAATAATTTAGTGGTATTAACATACTTTGTATATTTTTCAGCAAGTGAATTAATTCACTTGCAGAAAGTAGTGTATTTTTTGTTAATCATTGAATGTTTACTCTGTAAGTGTTTAATTTGAAACATTACTGATTTGCAATATGTGTTTCAAGTTTAGTGTTTGAGTACATTCACTTTCCTTTCTGTCATTATCTGCTGATTAGTTTACCTATAATTGAAGTCAATAAAGTCTCCTTAATGTACTGTACTGCTCTGTATCATTAAATATTGGTTGCAATCATGGAACTACTTCAGTGCTTTGGAATTGCAAGAACATGTAAAGGATGCTCTCATATTCTCTTTCTTACTGCATAAACACTTAAACATCCAAAACATGAATTAGTAGCAATTTTATTTTAAATTGTAATCACTAGTTGTAATGGCACCCAATTACCTTAAATTCTGGTTTAGTTGCAAAATTAGTATGTAGTCAGCAACTGGAAAAAACAAGCCATCCTTAAGCAACAGTAACACATATTATAAGGAGATTCCTATTCAAATAAAATAAAGTGCCATGTGGCAAAGCTTCACCCTCCAGAGAATCTGACTCATGTGTTTCTTTTTGTTCTAGAAGTCTGTGTGGCATCATAACGTCAGAGATATCTCCAAAACACCACGCATCTCAAAAACTGTTCAGAAAAGCAGCAAGTAAACCACGTGATAAAGTCAAGGTCTTAATTTGTTCAGTTCAGCAGACTCCTAGAAATACAGTGAATGAAGGTCTCCACATCTTTAGGAGGCCTTAGAAGGGATAGGGTACCAGGAGTATGATTTAAAATGGGAGGTTGATCAGAGGGACTGTGCCAACTATGAGAAATGGAGCAGCCAAGGAAAGGGATAGTCACCTTCTGCTTTGCAGTCACTAGACCATATCCAGAATATTTTGTCCATTTTTGGACCCCCTCCACCACAATAAAGGCAGGAGTTCAAGGAAAGGCTACCAGAATCATCAAGATTGTTGTTCACCCTGAAAGGAGAGGCTGAGAGACCAGGTCTTGTTGAGTCTGGAGGAAAGATGGCTTTAGGGAAACCTAAAAACCAATAAGGAACCACACTGAGAAGATGAAGCCGTGCCCTTGGAAGCACTGATTGGGAAGAAGACAAGACAATACTGATAAGATGGAAAAATATCAGACTGGACATAGGGGAAACTTTTTTTCCATACAAGTACAGTGGAGTAGTTGTCCTGGGAGATTGTGTACTCCATCCTTGAATGTTTTTAAATACCCATCTGGATACAGCCCTGGGAAACGTGGCCTGATTCAGCAGCTGACCCTGCCTGAATGGGAGGTTGTATGAGAAACCTCCTTGTTTCCCTATGATATTAACTATTGTCTGATTCGGTGACATGTTGTAATACTGCGACCTTTTAAAAAGAGACAGAACCAACTACAAACAGTCAGTTTAAATTTGAGAATGTCCACAGAGACAGGTAGAAAAAAATATGTGTTTACTCTTCCATTGCTGTGGCCTGTCCTACCAGCAAAGACTGGGACAAACACTATTGCCACTGCTGGACTAAAATAGGTTTATGTTTGACTAGCAAGGATTGCTCACAAGGGATCTTTCATACTTCTATCTTCTTCCATGTCATAGCAAGGTTTGGGTAGGAGACCTTCACACGTGCAGTCAGACTTTGTTTAAAATTTCTACAGTACCAAAAATTAACAGTACAAAAAAATGCATTTAAGCACTCTGTAAGTTATGAGAGTAGCTAATGCATTTTAAATCTTTAACTATGAAATTGTTGGATTGATGCACCTGTATAAATATATTGCCACAGGCTATACATTAAATAAAAGACCAGTGAAGTGGAAAACCAATTTTTCAGTGTTATGTGATTTAGTGACAGGGTATTTTTCTTCCTCAGTGAAAAATAAAAATGAAGGATATATTCTGCATTATAGTCTGGTTTAAGTATCTGAGCAATTACTGATGAGCTTAACCCTTCCTAAGGGCTGCTGAAATGTAAACTAAAAAAAATTTGCTACCCACAAAATTGCTATATTGGTAGATTTGAAAAGAATCGCTCATGTCTCTTAAATGTTTATAATTGCTCCAATTAATTCACCTAAAACATTTCTTCTTTGTTGTAGCCTTTTATTTGGTTTCAGTAGATCTTCAACTAGCAGAGTAAACATTTTTGTATGGCTTCATCACAGATAACTTTGCACAAAAATATTGCTTGTAAATATGCTATACTATCCAATAAATGAGAACTGTTCTGCTTCCATTCATCAGATAGAAAGCAAGAAAACTGGAAAAGAAATCAGATTCTCAGTTATTAGCCAGTTACCTTCTCAATTAGTTTGTAGTTTCCTGAATCTTCTTTTTTTGCCTTTCAGGTTGAAGGTAATGATACATTCCAGTCATTCTTCCTTTCATCTGGAATTTTTCTTGACCTCAATAACCTTCCAAAAATGATGAGTGGCTTTGCAATGACAACATTCAACCCCACTATCAGCCTTGGATGCATTCTATACATTGCCAAAAACATATGTTTATAGACATCATTGTAACCATTCTATTAGTGGTATGCTTCATCTTCTCTTCTTGGCATAGATCTAGGCTGACCTTACCTGTGAAGATGTTAAAAGAGCAATGTTCTGTCCTTTTCTGTGTTATTTTTGAGTCATTCGCCAACCTCATTCTGCAGCAGTTGCTCAAAAGCTCAAAGCTTTTTCCTTATTTGCAGACAAATAGCTCAGCAGAGCACTTCTGGGTAGTTGCATACAGAAACCTCTCAAACTGCTTGTGCACCACTGTGTTGCTTTCTGAAGTCCCCCACAACAATTGGAACCTGCTAAAGATTTTCCAAATCGTTACTTAGCTCTGAAGATTGAGTTAAAATGTTGATCCTGACCAAAATAAATACTATAAAGCAGGAAGGTCTGTGAATGTCTACAAGTTCTGAGCTGTGCACAATATAAATTCTGTAAAATGTAAAGTCTGTCTCAAAAGTGGAGGAAGATAAGGCACATCCTCTATTCCTTTCTCCCTACCTCTGAAGTGGGACAGATACACAGAGGAGTTACCTACACCATCTTGAATACCTTCCCTGTGAAAGTAATGAGACTGTTTTAAAGACTGCACCTCCTTGAGCACTAAACTTTTTAAATCATTCTCCAACATTGTCAAAACCTAATACTTGGTAAGCATTCTGAAGTTTGTGTTTAATGCAGAAAGAAACACGTGAGAGCAACAATTCATTTAATCTGTCCTTCCTTAAGCAATACTCCAGTATCACCTGATGCCATATGACTGAAAGGGTAAGCAAATTTGGAACAGGCTTCCAGGGAGACTTATATTTGGATTTTTAAGTGATGATTCTCACTTTAATTGAAGTTATAGAAACACACCCACTGTAAATATTTATGCCACCAACACTGACATTTACAATTTCCTATTATTTAGAGTAAGAATACCAGTTTTAACTTCTGATGACTGGAATCACTTCTACTTTGGAAAAGACAGAGATTGCTCTTGGAAAAAAACATAATAAATCTGGGTATTGTCCCAGAAAGTTTAAATTACGATTTAACGGTTTTGAGTATTTTGTTCAGTCTTTCTCAAACAGATTACACTCCAGTTGCATTTTATCTTCTTTTCCTTTCTTTATTTCACCACCTTCTTTGTATAATTGCATTTCTCTTTGGCAATACTCCTTTATCAGTTTCTGCTTCCAAATCTCCTGACTAATGCATAATAGGAGATTACACCACTTCTTGAAGCCAACTTACAGGCTCACAAAAACATTCCTGGAACAAACTTAGCATTCTTATTTTTATGTTTCTCAACAGAAGGTCAATTAGTTTTGGAAGTCTTCAGGATCTCATAATATGGATAGGAGATTTTTATGATATATTTTTAGATGCAGAAGGTTTCAGTTAGATGATAAGAGGGATAGAGTCGCAGTTGAGGACGTGAGGGATTCTATTCTAGCTGCAGACCTAAAATTATATGATGAATCACCAAAGCAAAAAACTATTTTACTTTCTTATCAGGCCCATCCTATTCTTCTAGGATGGAAAATGTTACACTAAAAGATGCCAATATCCCTGCTCATTGTCCATGTATAAAACAAGAAAGCCCTGTCCTATTCATTTGACTGACACAGAAAGTTCGAAAAAAAAAATTAATGCTATAAAGAATTATGATTCCCCATTTTTATTTTGTGGGGTTTTTTTTATACCTCTAGACTCTTCAAGACAGAATTCTAAGTGTTATACAACATAGTAGTGGCTTTTGCTCCATCTCTAGGGGGTAAACATTTGTTGCAGCCCTCCAGGAACTAATTGGCAGGGGCAGGGAAGTTGTGACTGAGCAGGGGTAGGAAGATGGAAAAGGAAGATGGCTCAGAACAGCCCTGCCCCAGCTCCATAAGACCCTCCTTTCAATCACCACTTTCCTGTCACAGCAGCCAGAATGGCTCACACTTATGTCCTCCACACAATCAATACTATCTAGTTGCTCGATTTAGTAAATTATTCAGCTAAAATATACTTCATGGATTAATGCCACAGGTTAAAGTCTGCCCAAAGCAAAGCTCATCAAAATGAGATCTTCACTACACTGCCTAGATTTAACTCCTTACATAGCTGAAATGAAAAATATAATGGTACACAATTTCAAATAATACATGAGTTTAAATCAGTAGTTAAATAATAGCATTTTTTGGTTCATATACTGAAAACACAATCGGAAAGCCAGATGCACAGAAAACATGGAAATGGTACAACTATAGGATTTATCAGATCATACATGAAACAAATGCTGCAAAGTAGATCTTCTTAAATTGAATGGAATCATTCAATTCATCATGGAAGTAATTATCAAGGTACCTCTGCATGTATAAAAGGCTGGCACATGAGATCACCAGGATTTGAATGAGACCTAGACAGATGGTTGTAGCTGAACATGTAATTCACTTAGATTTCATTGTAGTTAATTGTTGTAAGAAATAAAAGAGAAAAATGCTGTCTTACCCCCTCTCTGAAAATTACAGTCTAGATGAAACACTTTGAAGACAATGGCTTCTATGAAGGAACTTTTAACTTTAAGGAAGGAGATTGCTTACACAGCAGGATAAAACTACAGCAATTAAAAAAAAAATATGGCTTTTGTCTTATGTAGTGATTCTGCCAAGGAAATGATTTGTAAGAAAACGTGGTGCAGTACCTGCTGCAGTTTGTCACTGGTACGACTTATTTGCAAAATCTATGCTGTATGCATCTACTATATTCCTGAATGGTTAACAGATCAGCATAGAATTTAAGAGAGGAAAAATCAACTGCACTGTGCATACTGTTGTTTTCCATGCAACAGAAAGTTTGGCAAAATATGTTAATATCAAAATCACAAAAGAGAACGAGGCACAGAGATTTGAGTGTCTTCCATCTAAAACTGCCAGTTTCAGAAAACCTGCATCTCTGATCTTTTCATTACTATCCCAGGGAAGACAATAATGTCAGGGTTTTAAACCACTATGGTGAACATTAAATTTTAATGTTCTTGTGGAGTTTTAAGTGCATTTTTTTCTCCATGTAACAACAACAGCAACAACAAAGAGAAAGAAAGAAAACAACAACAACAGAAAAATCTCAGTCTTACCCATCAGTGTGTTTCAACAGGAACCTTAATCTTTCATGCTCTGCTTAGGTTTTGAGAAGTCTTTATAAGAAAGTCTTTTTGATCCCCTTAAGTACAGCAAGAAATCATGAAGGGGTATTTAAAAGTATTGCTCTGGAATTTTTTCTTCCTTTTCTTTTAAAGTTGAAAATTAATCTATGTTCAAGATTTATTGTTCTGCATTTTTGAGTAAGCCAGATGGGTTTTAAAGAAAGTTCTGAATTGTTTCTACATTGGAATGATCTGAAGCTTGGTTAGGTCCAGCTCTTGCAAGGGGGCACTCAAGGAGAGATGCTTAGGCAGAAAAAAAAATTACCATGATGAGTAAAAATTAAAAAGCACACCTTTAGGTTGTAGAACCTGTGATTGGATGATTTAATTTTGAAGTTTTGTTTTTGGGGGGCGGGGGGGCTTCCTTTAAAATTGACTAGATAAAAGTTTGCTATTACTTGACAGCTATTACTGATTCAGTTCTAAGTAGGCAAAGTGAGACAAGATCATTATTTCAGTTTTATCAGAAATCTTCACATCTTCATTTCTGTGAATAAATTAATAACTTTACTCCCCTCACCCTGTCCCCATCATCTTCATCTTGCTCTCAGTACCCTAAGGATGTTTCACACTGATCGCAATCTTTCCCACCTGCTGATTTCAGTCACTCTCTTCCCTATCTGTTCGTCCTAAGTTTGTCATAAAAACTCCTCCTCTTGACCTAATAACATGTGTGATGCAATTTCACAAGTATCTTTCTCAAACTGCTATCTGCTAATATATACTATTTTTCTCCTACATCAGCTAATGCTGCTTTTGTAGTATTCTTGTGAGCTCCTCGGGTCATAATAAATAGGGAATCCTGAAGGTACAAGCTCTTATGACAAACAGATTCTACTCTGGCTGACAGAAGGCACCTAAATCTTTCCATAACTTCCTGATAACTTTTTGATGATCACAGCCAGCGGCAGGTTTACTGATATATAAAAAAGACTAAGATTTAAATCTAGTCAGCCCTGGCCAGGTGTCATGATTTAAGCCCAGCTGGAAGTAAAGCCCCACGCAGCCTCTCCTCTGTCCCTACTCCCTCCCTTGAGAAACAGACAAAAGGTAGAAATAATGGGTTGAGGTAACAATTTACTAGAAACAGCAATGAGATAAGAAAATGAGCAGTAACAGCAGCAATATTAGTAACAGTATTAAAAGAGGGTGATTACATGCAAAATGTTTACTGAGTTCGAGGCAACATGACTGCAGCCAGCACCACCCCACTGCTCCCTCCACCAGTTTTTGTCCAGACCAGATAGGGACATCCATCTCCTTGGAAACAAGAAAGAGCTCTTTCCCCCTCATCCCTGCCAAAGAAAAACAGTGGCTGACAATGGGACCAGCACTCCATTGCCCCATTACCCCACCACTCCATTCTCTACTCACTCCCGTCAAAAAAGAACAAAGTGTCAGCGGATGCTCCACACCCCACTTTTTTTCTCCACCCCAAGCCATGCCCCTTCCTTCTTCGATGTGAAAATCCCTTACTTCCACCTCTAGAGATTGTGTGAATTGTATAGAATAATAACCTGCATGCCCACGTGGCTCCTAAAGTCCTTGGGCAAAACTAGGGTATCAGGTCATACAACATTCATACATTTAATATTCCTTAAGAATATGACTTGAATACCCAAATGAGTTCTGCATCAGAATCCTCAACTCCCAGAATGAGAATCTTTTAAAATTCCAGCCCATCTTGTTTTGACACTGTAGTCACCTAGTGCTAACTGAATCTGTACTATTCTCTTCTAACACCTATGAAAAACGGATTCTTGGTTTGTCTGAGCATATTTTATAAAGTACAGCTCAAGAATTTGGTGACTAGTGTAGCTTGGATATTTTTCCCTTAATTGAAGGTTTTTCCTCCAATTCAGTCTCTCTGGAGAATTAGACCAGTGTTTTGAGTGTCTGCCCTTTGTATTCCACACTTGTTCTTCTCTGGTTTCTCATTAACAATGTTTTTGTCCCAGCCACTACCTGTACCTCATCTTCATTTATACTTGTCCTAAAAGTAATTTAAATATCATGATTAGTGATTTCCTTCCAAGACACATCTGAAAAGGATTATTCAATGCATTTCTTTTCAACTTTGGAAGCTTCCCAGTGGTTCACTTGAAATATTCACACTTCCTCCAGGCAATCCCTTCCATGTCAGCCTGTTGAATGCTTTTAGGTTTGCAGACAGAAGCAAACTTGCAAGACATGCAGACAGCTTGTGAGCTAAAACTCCTGAGCTTTGAGGGGCTTGTTTGCCTGGAGGGTGAACACAGTTCACTGCAGATCTACCAAAGTGCCATTTTGTTAATAAATGTACAGCATGTAGTGGCTAAATGAAAAATGAAATTCAGTAGTAATTCCTGAAGGACCTCAGGGGTGCATTACACCGACAGAATGCCAATTTGTATCTTTAATAGGATATTATACTGGTGAAACATCAAAATCATTTTATATGAATGCATGTCACAACATGCTGAAGAATCCTTGTGGTTAGAAGAGTTACATACTTGTAATAAAAATCCCGTTTTTGCCATTTATCTTTCTAACTTGACTATATATTTAAAGGTACACCACAGAAAAATCAGATTTTTAGTCAAAGAAAATTCAAGAAATTCTCAAACATAAGAACTCCTAAAAGACACTCCACTGACTCCACTAGCAAGGTTTAGAGCTGCCCTGTCTCATGGAAGAAATACCATGACTATTTTAGTGTGTACTGCTTCTTATGGAGACATGTAGCTTTGTTGGGCCTTTGTTATTTTATTTTCTTCAACTGTTTTGCGTATGCAGCTAGTCTTGGGGGAGATTTTAGTCACCTTTTAAGTAGTCATGCTACATAAATTGGAAACATTAACCACTCTTCATACTCTGGGTACTGATATATAGTGGATATAAGCTGAGTTGTACTAAATTTAGGCTGCAGCAATGATGGATTATTGACTTAAAAAATTATTTCACCAATGTGATGGGTAACACCAGCCAGCAGCCAAGCATCCACTTAATTGCTCTCCCCAACCCTGCCCAGCAGGCTTGGAGAAGGAATACAAAGACTAGAAGCAAGAAAACTCATGGGTCAAAATAAAGACAGCTTAATCAGTGAAGAAAAAAGGAGAGAAAAAAAATCATGCACAGGAAATCACTCATAACCTCTCTAAGCCCCAGCTTTTATTGCCACAAGTGAGATTATATGGTACAGAATATAATTTTGGCTTAGGTCAGTAGCCCTGGCTATGTCCCCTCCAAATCTCTTGCCCACCCCCAGCATACTCAATTAGCCAGAACAGAGAAAAAAAAATAATGCCTTGCCACTGTGCAAACTGCTCAGAGGTAGCCCAGAAATATTTAAAAACAATGGTTTAAGCCACAAATCCAAAACACAGCACCACACTGTCTGCTATCAGGACGGTTTAACTCTATCCCATCCAGACCCAGTACTACCTTCTAAGCCAGCACCACTGTTTGCAAAGATTGCAGGCACTGTACTGATCTTCTATCCACTGATCTTCAATCTTCTATGCTGCAGTATCAAAAATTTTAAGTTAGGATTTATGCTGATACTTGACCTTAATTTTTTTGCTTGGATTGATACCCTTTAAAAGGAAGCATGAACAAAAAGAATAAGTTGCAATCGTGGAACACGTGAAACAATTTTATCACACAGATTTTTCTTCTCTGATTCTCTGATTTGGACAGTTTTAAGGTCACTTTTTTGTCTTCTCAGTATGAAAACAGTGTCATTTCTCAGAACCCACTAATAAAACTTAATCTGGGACATTTTCTAGATTATTACATCAGCATTCCAGCACACTACAGCTGCAAACACAGCTTCAGCGACACTTTTCACAGATCTGCATTTACAGTCAACAGTCACATGCAGTTACTGCTAGATTTAAAATTCAAAAAATTCTCTTTACTTGTTTTTATTTAATAAGGAAAATTTTTCAGTTGTCACCTCTTAACACTGAAATTTAACTCCTGTTGGCTGTAAGTGGATGACTCAGTAAGTTCATGCTTATAGTACTTACACTCTTACTTCAATCCATAATCTTGGAGAAGAGAGGAAGAAGATGTACCCTCAAGGTTTCTTTTAAATACAGTCTACATTAATAATATGCAGAAACCATTGCTATACCAACAGCTATTGAATAGTAACTGCAATTAACTAGGTATTTTCCTAGCAGGTATCTCTCCTGGCAATTAATTCATACCCATATTGTAAGTCTCAGGTGAGTATATAAGGAATAGGGGCACATTATTCTTTTGCCCTAAGGGCTTGTATGTCCTAAGACTATGAATTTGCCATTTGAATGCATTACAGTGGAAATTCAAACTGCATCCTGTTCTCTGATTAATCGCTAGACTGGAAAATTTAAGTTGTGGACTTCTTGATTAAGCAAAATGAGTTAGATTTCTACTAAACCCAAACAGGACTAATTTTCACTAGTTAGCTTCATCAGGGTTAAAAACAACTACTTCAGTCCTCCTCTAATGTGGACATTGTTTCAAAAATAATGAAGCTAGTATTAAAGATTAACATTTTAGATAAATAAGTTTGGAGTTATTTTACCCAATAAGATGGTTTTAATACGTATTACCATATGCAGGCAAATTTTTACATTTAGACATGTATGGCATTTTATGTAGCAAAGGAGAGATTACACCTAAGAAAATTTAAGGTGTACTTCAATATGTAAAAAACTAAGCATGGTTTTTTTGTCTGAATATGATTATATAATTTAGTTGTCCCCTTGCATAGAAAGGGTATAATAATTAATATATGGAACCTACCGTTTGTGGGAGAAGGTAGGTAGGAGGCAGGGTATGATCACCAGGGAATATTCTCACAGTTTCAAAACAAAGCAGAAATATTCTCTCTTTGTAATGACTGCCAGGGAATGTCAAGAAGTAGAGATCATTGGCACCTCAGTCAGCATCTTGTTTCTAATGGCTCTCTTAGAAATCGCGTTCCTTTGAGATGCAACAAAATCAATTCACAGAACTACAAAATCGTTGGGTTGGAGGGACGCTCTGGAGGTCATCTTATACAACTTCCCTGCTCAAGCAGGGTCAAATTCTCAGACCTTGTTTGGAGCAAGAGAAACAGTATTGCAACAAAAGGACCATCAACACTTCTGCTTTCCTCTCCTACTTCTGAATTTCTCATGAAGAGTGTAAAATCCAGACAGATCTACAATAGAGAGGTTTTAAAATATGAAAGCATTACACCTTTCTTCTTCCACTTATTGTGCTGAAACAATTCCAGCTATTCTGGTACTTTTATTCAGATCGTAGTCAAATGATTGGGGGGAAAAAGTAAAAATATTGTCATTGTTTACCATTCGGAGAAGAGGAAAGAAAGAGTTGGGAAAAGAATGGAAATAAGATGGTCAAGATAAAGGCAGTTTAATAAAGGCAAAGGTCATGTTTAAAAGCAAAGTAAAACAAAAGATTTATTCTTCCCATCATTAGGCAATGCCCAGCCACTTCCCTAGAAGCCAGGCTTCAGTGCAGGTAGTATTTGCTCCATAAGGCAGAAATCATAAGTAACAAATTCCCCTTGCTCTCGCCTTTCCTCCTTTCTTTTAGCTTGTATTGTTGACCAGACACTCTATGGTGTGGAATGTCCTTTGGTCAGTTTGGGTCAGCTGTCCTAGTTGTGTCCCCTCCCAGGTTCTTGCCCTCCCCCAGCCTCCTGATGGGGAGCCAGCTCTGATGCTGTGCCAGCACGTCCCAGCAGCAGCCAAAGCACTGGGATGTCACCAGCACCTTTCCAGCTACCAATGCAGAGCACAGCACTGTGAGAGATGCTGTGGAAAATCAACTCCAGCTCAGCCAGACCCAATACACTTCCACTTGTTCTCTTCCCTTTTCTGTGTCCAGCAGCCATTGCAGTATAAGTGGATTTCAGTGACATAAAAGTATCACACCTCTCTGAACATCATCAGTTTTGTCTGAAGTGAAAGCCAAATGTTTTAAAAAGTGAATTGATGTATACAAAATTAATATTTTTTTTGTTTTATAAATGTATGTTCTGATTTTTTAAAATCTGGTTTATCATATTAGAAATCAAATTTCTAGAATTTGCGTTGTTCCTATGCTGCCACATTTTTTCATGTGAGAGTAGAACTTATTTCCAGGAAAAAAAAAATAGCGTGTCAAGCAATATTGAAAGCTAGCATTTGTAACATTTGAAATTATCACAGTACAGAACTCTACATTGTGTAGCAAAAAATCTATCTTTTTCTAAGGGACACTAAGGTAGTGTCCCTTAGGCAATATCTATCTATCTTGAGATGCGTAACAGCTACAGAATTAAAAATAAATTCCAAGGTCAACAGTAGAGAAAACTTTTTAGTAGCACCTAAAATTATGTCCATTCATTCTTTACTAAACATTACATTTAGCCAGTGCAGAAACTAGTAGGGTAGCAATGTATCTTTCAAAGGTAAATAACCATACTATAATAAAATTATATGTAAAGCATTTTAAAGTACAGTTGCTGAGTCCAAGTATTTATGAGATTAAAAAAAGCTAAAGCATTATGCTGCAGAGAACAAAAAAGTAATTTAAAGTACCAATACATATTGAAATTCCTGAAACAGTAAGCTTCATATGAACAGGTCTGAGCCTGTGATGTACTTCTAAGTTTAATACAGCCACATTATTTTTCTTTAGTAAAGATAATTAAATATGTTGTGTTCCATAGAGTGACCACAGAAATTGCTTATTACATGTTTTACATATTAATGCTGAAGACTGGTCACAGAAACCACCCTACTGCAGCAAACCAAACTTAAAGACAGTCTGGATATTTTTTCAAATGACATTGGAAGCTGGGGTCATACAGATATACATATGTATTTTTAAATGACATTGAAGATAATTTTAAAGGCCTTTGACTATGACTAGGATCTATTCATGTTGTAACTTTTTAAAGGTCTCTCAGTTCCTGTACATCTTTTTGTTTCAAGCTGGGAATTAATTAGAAGAGATGACAGAGAAAACAAGATACAGAACAAATGCTTTGGTCATTAAATTGCCATTTTCCATGTATCCCACCGTCTATCCCGTGTGATAGCCATTTCCCTGAAGGACTTCAAAATCACCCACAGTAAGGACAGCTGCTGACATTTGATAATGTAAGCATGCAGAGAGTGGAATATTCTAATTGTGGCGGTGCATGTTTTTCAAAAGTGTTGCTCTGTAATAAGTTCTGTTTGATGTAAAGTTTAATTCCTTTGTATTAAGTTCAGTTCCATGTACCCTGCCCCCCACCTAATTGGTATTCCTTTGTTTTGTCTTCTTCGTGTGTGCACCTGCTGCTGTGCAGCAGCCCGTTACTTGTCCATCATCCTTCCCGCCTTTTGCAAATCCCTTCCCGCCTTTGCAAACCCTTTCCCGCCTTTGGTTTTCCCCTCCCAACTCCTTGTAACTGGTCCGAAGTGCCTTCCTTCACCCCTATTCTCCCCAGAGACTGTGCCCCACTGGCTGGAAGCAGCCAACCCCACCCCTTTTTCCTCCCCTTTTGCCCTCTTTAAAACACTGTGTCAGCCGCGTGTCTGGGTCGGATCCGGAACTCAGAGCTGGGCTAATAAACCCACTCTGCTGCACCTGGATTGGATCCCTCTTTCTTTTTCCTCTGCCTTACCACAATGACATCTCCTCAAAGCCCTTTCGGGGCAAAAGAGCCCACAGGAGTCAGCCCTGCTCACACAGCTGCAGGCTGATCCTCGACTGCGCCTGCCTCAGTGCCTGGGCTAGCTGGGGGCAAGAGCAGGAGGGTTTTTAGAGGCACTGTGACATCTAATATTGCAATATATATTATTGTTCATGTGGTTAGCATGTTAGCTAGAGACTGTGGCTGTGACTAATCCCTCAGGAGATAGGTGTTCATTAATTTCAATCATAATTCACTAACTCGACTAATTATCAAAAAATTTAAAAATTAAAAGGTGAGGAAGGCAGAGAGGAAAGGTAAGGATAGTTGTAAACAAAATCATTTGCTATCTCAAGGCAGACGGTCCTAAGTTTAATATTTTGTATAAGTGGACAATCTCAGAAAGATTAGCTTGACAAAATAGCTCATTGAAATATTTCAGCTCTTTGATTCAACGCTTGACAAATGGAACAGACATGATTAGTTTTGGTCTGCAAGTGTGATGTTTGCATTGATTTTCCTTTGCTATGAGGATCATTGCTGAATTTCAAAATGGAAACTGTCATTAACACTTCATTCCTTCATATTTCCCACTTTCCCACCCTCAGCCATAATTTCACCAATTGCCTTTTTTAATGAAGAAAAGTGATGAAAAACAGTGAGCTGTCAGCAGCTGTTTTTCCAGCTACAGATCTATGCATGAAACCACATATTTATTATTCATCTGTTCTTCTCTCCAAACTGTCTTTAAAAATAACAATTTATTTTTGAACTATTTGTAGCAATATTTAACCACTGAACCCTTTAATTACTTAAACTACTGACAAGCAGGGCTCACTCAAATGCTGAGATAATAGTTTTGTACATGCAAGCTGAATTAAAAAGATAAATGAATGAACCTTTCAATTTTTAATAACCTGCCAGTTTTGAGTGGAAGCTGAATGCTCCTGAATGGTAAAGATGCCACACAAATATATTCATGTGTGTGTGCGCGGATATGTGTACACATGCAGAAGTATCTATTTCCTTGACCAAGTATTTTGTGTTCAGCTGGTTTTTTTTCAGCTATGCATCATCATATAAAAGGAGTACATCTAACCTAAGGTTGTCACCTACATGGCTTCCTGGTACACTGAAAGAAACTGCCCCTGCAAAGGACATGTCACATGACTTGCAATCCTAATTTAGCACAGGACTGAATACATACAAAAAGAGTTTCACTTTCCCCTTCAGCTAAAGAGGAATCCTAGATTTCTTTTCTACAGTAAACACTTTCTTCTAGAAGGATAAAAGAATGCTGGCAGAACCTGCTCAGAAGAATTGCTCAGAAACATATAGACAAAAAGTGAATCTGTAATATGGTCAGGAAGACTTCTCTAAATCTTTATACTTTTCTTGGCTCTTAAACCTTCTGTAAGTCTGGTTTGGATTTCATCAGCATTATATTATTTATAAGTGCCAAATACTCAGGATACCATGAAAACAAATGGAACTGAAATGCACAGATACCAATTTTAGTTCTGAGTTGCAACTTGAAGAAAGCAGATTTAAGATCCCTGCATATGTCACATGGGACTCTTCAGAGCCACCAAAGCTCACAAGCCCTCTGGACTAGGACTTGACAGAGAACAAGGGAGGTGAACCACACAGTCTGCCCCATGCACCCCACAGCCCTCAGGCTACAGAGATTCAGGAATCCCTATACTTCAGATCCACTTTGTTCCTCCTGTCTCACATATGCATGTGTTCTCATCAACTAAAACACACACAGATTATCCTCCTGCACCAAAAGCCCACAAAAACCACTTCTCTTTTTTTCACAGAACTCACTTTTCATCCAAGTTTTCATGCGATATAAATGTGTTCTGTGCTAATGCCCTATTTATTTACCATTTCCCACATTCTAGTGAGAAAATATGCCATGAGAGACAAGAATTGTTCTAGGGTCTTCTAAAGTATACTTTTCCTACTCCTATGATAAGAAGTGATGGTTTTTTAAATCGAACATAGAAAAGTGTGCCCAAGCTAAATTTGCAAGGTAAAAAAAAAAAAAGTATTTTATAGATAAAGAATAATTCATTCAGATCTAAGTACATAATGGAGACTGAACACTATTTAGTTGTCAAAATTATACATTACACCATAGACACTTGGATTTCCTTGAGGTCTGATGTCCTCACTGCTCAAATGTCTCATTTTGAACATGATGCTTACCTAACTAATTAACTGTTGGATTATGTTTGGCATATTCCCTAAAATCATTCCTATGAAATAGGATGTCTTGTAAAACTTTTCCAAAAAGGGAACAGAAGGTGCAAGAAGGAAATACGGTGTTGCCATTTCAACTAGCTGGGAACTAGAAAATTTCCCTGGAGCTGAAGAACTGGACTCCAACTACTTTCCTAACAAAGCATCCACTCCATGAGGACACAGAAATTTTCTTTCCTTTTTGCCCACTCCATCTGTCGTAGATGTTAAAAATGGGTTCAAATCTCCTCACACAGAGAACAATCTCTTTCACCTCAGAAAAGATCTTTAGCAGCAGTCTGCCAGAGAAAATGCAATCTTCCAGGTTCAATAGAATTTTGTGAGAAAGGGATGAGCGATAACTAACCCCAAGATAATTTTACAGCTGTGAGCCAGAAATGGACCGAGGTACTTCTGTGAATTACAAACTGTGCAACAGAGAAGACAGCACTCAAACACATCCTTCAGAATTCCCTGCTGACTATTTACAGTATCTTAGATCCAGGCTGAGCTTCATAACTTTATGGTATATATAAATGCCCATGTAAGGAACAAAGTCATTCAGTATTCCTGTTGCTGTACACACAGAGAGACAGGCTACACTGTACAAGTAGATTAATATTTGAGTGATCTGATTTACTCCCCCACACAACATGTATTTCTTCACTATCTACAGAGGGAACCTCTAAAACTAACAGATTCCTATTTTATATGCCTAATCTAAGTTTCTGAAATACAATAAGTATGGATTTGGTTTTGCAAGATTTACGTTCTTCTCTTTTAAATACCTAACTTCCAATTGAGTCAAGTCATTTGTACCTGAGCTCTAGGTTACCTCTTTCAAACAGAAGTGGTGTTAGAACTAGCAATCATATTCTACTCTCCTGAGACTGGATTCAGCCTGTTAACTTGAAGACAGAAATGAGAATGAAATTAGAAATTATTTGTAAGTGAAAAATGCCAGCAAAAACTGCTAGGAATATTAATGATGAATATGTCAGCCAGTTCTAATAAACATAATAAAGAAAAGCCTGGTAAAAAACTGACTACACAACATGCAATTAAATATAAAACTATTAATGAATTTCAAGTTTTATGTTCCAGATGAGAGAACCCACCACTACAGAAAAACAGCTAATGACATATTTGCATTGTTCTTCAAGGATATTTCTTCTAATTAAGCATTAAAATTCAGAGTAATCAGAGATAAAAACACTTGAGAACCAAGTTTTTGAAAAATAGGTGTTCACAATGTAAATAGCTAGCAGATACATTTAAATAAGAAATACATAATTATTTTTTGCAATAAGAGACTGCTACTTATACTTTGCTCTTTGAACAGTCAAGTATCTATTTGTTCATGGAAGTATATGAATCTTTTTACATAAAAATTTAAGGATTTTTTTTTATTTTTACTGCATTAAAACAAGACTCCTCTCTCAACTGATATATTGACGCATTATGTTACCACAGTCATAATTTATTTATCTTGATCAAAAAGTAAAGAAAAACATCCAGTCAGAAATACAATTTTTTCTGGAAATAGTTTGCAGATGCTCCTGTAATGGAGAGGGAAGCCTCACTCTATTAATACAGAGAAACCAAAGGACAAAAGCAAACAAAAGAAACCAAATTCTAAGGATCATTGATTTGCAAAGAGGGCACCTGCAGAGGTACTCAAGGCACAATGTGGTTTTATCTCAGTGTGGCCTGAGGGGGGGGACAGTTTCAGGGAGATAGATGGCTTCTAATTATCAAAAATATATTTTAAAATCCATTGACTCCATCAAAATGGTTTTCGCAGATATATTCATACTTTCACTAGAGAACAAATCTATGAGTTTTCACAGGAGACAAAGAGACATTAGGAAGCAACATGTGCATATATGTCCAGGTGACACAGCCTGGTCACTTACTATCCAGTCCAAACTTTTTTTATAGTTTGTTCCAGAATAAAGTAGCACCTTCCTGGCAAAGATTTGTGACCAATAATAATGATGGCAACTTTTTTTTAAAGATTTGTAACACATTATACAAGAACTCACTTATTTTTCAAAATAATACTTTATTAAATTCAGCATAGTTTCCTCAACAGAGCTTTATGTATTTGATCACTGCCTAATAAGGATCATTTAAGCCTTGCTTAAAAATTTTATGGAATTTTGCTTAAGGCTGAACACTATTCTCTTAAAGAAATCTCTCCTTTTGCTATGAGATCTTTTTTCTTTGGTTAGCACTCCAGAAAGTTTTAAGCTAAGTTTTCTGACTAAGATTTCTCCCTCTCTAGATGGGAGAAATCCTTGAGGGAAAACACAGATATGCATACACACGTTCCTAATGCATGTATCACCATTCCTTCTATATAATGTGGAAACTGTTCCTCACATACTGTCAGCCACAGAATTCCCTAAGTTAAACACCTCCTGGTTTTGCAATTAATAGCTTCAATATAAATGAAAGAATCCATACTTTCCCTATGTTCCAGCAAGAGTTCCCTATGTTCTGCTTCCCTTCTTCTCTGAATCCTACTTAAGTTATGAAGAATACAACTTCTTTTGCTGGGAATACAGCATTCAAAGACAGCTCTAAGTAACAGCATCATTAGCCTTAAAAATAACAAAATCAAATATAACACTGTGGGCTAATATTTTACATATTTCAGAAATATGCCTATGCTTCCTCTGTTTGCAACCAATAATTCTGAGTCTAGCTGACCTGAAAGTTGGCATGGACACTGTACATGACTTCAAACTTTAGCAGCTCTGAACACAAAGCTTTATCTCATCATATTTGCTCACAATAGTAAAACTGTATCTAGAGATCCACAGAGATGAAAACAAATATGAATCTTCATTTTCTGTATACCTGAAGTGGGACATCATTAACCTCACCAGGTACTCTTTCCCTTTCATCTTCTAACTTGAAGCAAGGAAGGTGTCAAATGAGAGACAAACCTGGGGATAATTCAATTAATTTACTCAAAATAGCAATAGATTGGGGCTAAGTAGTTCTGTTGTATGTTCTGACTGTTCTCCACCAGCTCAAAGAAGACTTTTAAATTGAATGGGAAAACAAGGGTTCAACCATCTGCGTGTTTAGTGTTTTGTTTTCCCTTAGCTAATTTACTGTCATGGATGTGGTACACAAATGAACTTAACTGGACATTTACTATCAAGTTCATAATAAGGTGATTCTCTAGGGAACATTTAACAGAATTAGTAGTTCAGAAATGCATATGGCTCCCTATTAGCTTCCTGCAACCTTCAACCTTCCAGGCAAAGGAAACTTGCAGGTTTTAGATCATATCACCACAAAAGTAAATCACTTCTTTTCAATAAAATCTCTGTCTGAGAAGCTCAGACACAGGTAAATTATTCGCTCTAATTCACTGACATCAAAATTAATTGAAGAGAGAGGGTATGGTGAAATCAGGAGCAGTTAGGTAGCTGTGTAGACTTGAGGCAAAACTAAAAATGAAGGCCCAGGTTATAGATACAATTTATTAATACTTTATTCAGCAAGCCAGTGCACTGTAGTAATTTTTCAGCTATCTAATTCAACAAGTACATAATATGTGTATTCATCTTCTGAAAATACTGAAACTTTCAAACGCTTAATTTGATGTTTAGCTTGGTAGAGTAGTATCACAAACTGCAGAAACATTTACACTAGACAGAATTAATGATAATTTGAAAAATAACAACAAGATTTTATTATTTCATTTAAATTTAATATTTTAAAAACTTACTAAGGCTAATAGTGATGTAAAAGAATTAAGCTTCCAGAAAAAAAAATTGGGGCAGGAATAAAATGACACTACTTGCATTCAGGGTTTATCCATACAAGTATATGCATTTTATGTAGATAAGCAGTCTTCATTCATCATACATTTGTGTCTAAAACGGCTGTCTCTGAAAGGCTGTGCTTCCACAGTCATTCTTGACTGTGAAGAAAAATATGCTTCAGTTTTTCTCCATATGACTTTGCCTGATGTGCAAACATAAGGCGCAATTCAGCTGCTCACTTCTCAGCTGTGAAGGGACTTTGCTGCCACTGCTGCAGGGAAAAATAAATTAGCCACAAATTATATGGCTGTTAATAAACACCCATAACCAACTGGTAAAAGGCAACCCGTCAGGAAAAAAAAAATGCTTTGAGAGTGTTTTTTCATGTTGGATACAAATTGTACAGGGCTACAAGGTACCTTTCTTTAAGTGAGTGACAACAATAGAGGCGTTAGAATCACCTCTGCACCAACATCAGCTCCTGAAGGCAGAGAGCTGGGGCAATGAGAGGCTGTTTAGGCTGATTTAAAGAGGTTTGTTACTCTTGATCTGTTCTTTAAGACTTCTCCATATCTGGCTTTTGCAGCCAGAATATTTTCTATTCCACAAGTCCCTGCATTTACTGTTCAGAGACAGTAGGTCATCCCTTCACTAAAATGTTTTTTTTTAAGCCTTCTTTATTAATCCTGTTATGTTCTCTCAGCATATGCATTTATACTAAAACATGAGGTGAGACCACCCCTTCTTAGATATGGGCTAGTCCTTTATCCCTATTCCACCAACCGTGTCCCTTAATCCTGCTGTCAGTCACACCAGGTAAGTCATGCTCTAATGCAAACTGTGCAAATAAAAATTAAACAAATTAAAGTTTTCATGAACTTTCTTGAGGAAAAATCCAAATATGTTCCAACTACTTCCAACTACTTCCACATTCTCAAAAAGGAAATGTGGAATAGCATTATTAAAATTCACATTGCCCTGCCATTATGTGGAATATAGATATTATTATTTTTACCTTTCACATTTGCCAAGACATAGTGTGGCGATACATCCCCTATGTCTTAGCAATCTGTCATTTCCCGCATACTCTCTGCCAGGTTCCCTTACCTGCTGTGAGCCTCTCAAACTTTCCTTGCAACCTCTCCCACTCAGAAAACTTTCTAAACAAGACAGAATAAAAGCTTTTTTGTTGTCCTTCCAATATTCTTTTTGCATTGTTTTGTCTGTGAGACTTACACAGCTCTGAAGATGAGATCACCATTATCACACTAACCAGTATTAGCACCGTGGAGTCCCTCTCACTGTATCTACCTGATCTTTCTCCCTAGTGAATCTTACCTAAAAATTATCCTTTCACCATACTTGAAGACCACGGTATACACAAGATGTGAAGTGCCACTGGCAGATTCTACCAGAAACCTAAACAAATTACCACGAAAAGTTAGTACTGGAAAAAATCATGAAAGAAAAAGAAAGCATGAGCACAGCTGAAGCAAAGTATGAGGAAAGGTACAGGAAGGTACTGGAGCAAATATCTCAGCACAGGGAAAAACTCTCCTAGGTTAAAACTGTGAATATCATTTAGGGAGAACTGTGAGGACCCTCCAGGGGCTTCAGAATCCCCCTTTCTATTTGTGACAGAGCTATTATTTCTCAGAACCCTTTGTCTCTGCTCCCAAAGACAACTTTTCTGGGCACAATTTCCTTTCACCTGAGCAGAACAAGATTTTTTTTCTTCTGGAAAGTTGATCTGAATGAAGCACAAAGGCCCCAGAGCACAAAAAACTCCCTCAAATATTTCTGGATCAAGAAACTGGGGAAAGAAATAACCCAATCCAAGTTGCAGATTTCCCCTCCCACTTTTTTACAGTTTGCAGTTGCTTTCCTCTCCAAAAGAAAGGTAATAGTCTTGGCATAAGAAACAGACTATAAAAAATGTATTCAACCCAAATGCTAAGCTTCCTCAGTGCCAAATCTTCATTTAAGAAAACATGTGTGCATGCTGGAATAAATTTTACTAGTTAAATGGAGGGAAATCTTCTTAAGGCACATCAGTCAGGCTTGAGGCAACATTTTGGATTCACTGTGATGAATCCTGCTGCTCTGACTTGGAGGCAAAGTTTACCTCCTAATTGGAAACAGCTTGGAAGTAATTTCAGACACACTTCATAATACAAGCACCCTAGAACTAGAACTAAAACCTAGGTTTCCAAAATCTTCAGGAAATCTTCTGAGTAGATTTCTAAATTTAAGAAATGTACATATAAAATCTCAAAGTTCCTAGCAACAAAATCTAGAAATCTGATTTTCCAGCTGAGAATATTTAGCATTGTCACCTAAGAGCTACTGTTGACAAGGTGTTTGAGACAAAACTTATACTCAGGTTAGGTGTTCTCTTCACAGTTTCACCCTCACTGATAACATATAAGTATCTCTTTTTGGTAGGAGATTAATGCAGCACACAGTTCCAAGTATATTCAACAGCCTATTGATTAAAGTAGTTTTGAATTTCTCTTCTTAATTTTCAACTTCAGTGCGGCACACCTTCATGTAAGCTGAAGGACCTAACAACCAAGACATTGAGGATTCTTCTAGAAAGAACTTTTAGAGATGTTTTGCAGTCTAAATAGGTATTTATAGGCTAGAGAGAGAAGGGACAGGTGATAGACTGGCACAAAGGCTTATAGAATTGGTCAGGATACTCCTGTGGGAGAGTTCAGTTCAATAAATGCTTCAATAAATATTTATTAATCTATACCACTGGAACAGCTTGGAAAACAATGGGTGTTTGGTGCGGACTACCTTGCCTGACAGTTATTCCTCCAGGCTTACTTACTGTGAGAGTGAAACAACATAAACTAATTCTTACTGTCTTTGGATGGGATGAAGACAGCATGAAAAACTGTTTTAGAGAGAATAGTACATGACAGCAAACTCCAGAGCTCAGCTTCTCTGGTGGAACTAACTTCTTAACTGTCTTTGAGTAAATAGCCACAGGCCCTGTTACTGTCTTCAATGCTTCTTTCTGCCTAGTTTACATTATTCAGCTTTCAAATTTCTGTGTTGTTTTTTTCTCTTGGGCAACTAATTGTCTCCAGACAAGAGGATCTTATTGCAGAAAAGGGTGCCCAACCCAAGGCTGTAGTATTTTCAATGTTACAGCATCTAAATAATTTTCTGAATCTAACCATACCTGTTTTGGTTAGAATGCATACTACTGACAAGAGATTTGTTGTATTCATCCAAAAATATAATAATGTAAAAATAGGTTTATACCACATATTCGGAAACCTTGCTTTATGCTGTTTGGAATCCTGCACCATTTCTAGCAGAATTACATCACTCCAGGAATTATTCCACCAGAAAAAAAGTAAAATCAGTTTTTGACTCCAAGTAAATCAAACATGCATGAGGTGCTGGTCAGACTTTCAGTTCTTGTTTGCTTCAAGTTCTAATGCTCTTGAGAAAAGAAAATTGAAAGGAAAACATACAGACTAACCTTACATAAAAATATTCTCTATAGGTTAAATTAAAGACAAGAAGATGCCTCCTCCACTCTTACAGTGTTGTGAGCTTTTTAGGCTCATATATGCTTCAAGTTACTACCAGATTCACAACCACACACATATCTTATATTTTTAAATAAGTAAGATTTCTTTTTGCAATTCACTGCATTCATAATTTCCCTGCCACTGTTACAGTGAAGGATCAGTGCCACCTAGAGACAGGGATCAGAGTGGAGTTCAACTCAATGTGAAGTAAGAAAGCATCTCAAATGTTAAATCCTGGAACTTCTAGTTAAAACAATCCCTCAGTAAAGAGCAAGAGCTGACATCAAGATCCACAGAAATACTCAGATCTTTTTATCTTTAATACTTACTGATCACAAGCATTTCCTTAACAAGTCACTACAAAAGATGAATTCTGGATGCAGCATTTGGTTGTATCACATTTCTAAATGCAAATCTCATGCATATCTGAATAAAGCAGAATACACTGCTGTCAGCTCCTTTTCTGGGCATCTAGCTAATTTTGGTTGGTTGTTATCTGAGTCAGTTCAAAGGGGAAGAAGTCTTCCCCCTCAATTAGGAGTGCCAATTAGATTCTGGTTTAATGATCCAGATACAATTAAACCCAGCCAACTTCTCACCCCAGACTAGACTGTATTAAACCAAACCTAAAACTTCAGAAGAGATTACAGGAAAACTGGCAGAACAGAGCTCATTAATCAAGTTAGTTTAAGTGTTGGCAGTGTCATTGTTTCTCTTCCTTCTGGAGAAAGGAAGATAGGAGCAGAGGGGACTATTCTAGTCTAATCTCTTTAAACCCAAACCAGCTTGCCTACTCTTCCTGCCCACGTACACATATAAATCCATACAGGCGTCCATGTGCAAACGTGATTAACTTTGATGGAAAGGCACTAAATATTTACATATAAATAAGTATGTGTGTGTGTGTGTGTGTAAGAGAGGCTAACCTAGCACACTGATACAGCACAGAAAACACACAATTGGAGGCTAATCTAGCACACTGATACAGCAAGAAGAGACCTGTGGCCATTGTAGCACCAAGGCTTCAGTTCAGAGAGGGGTGGCTGCTGTAGGTGTGGAGAAAAAAACGATTGCTGCAACCTTTGAAAGCCAGCACATGACTCATGCTGGTGATGGATAGAAGAAACACAGCATCAGTAAGGCTCAGGAGGATAAGGAAATCAAGGCTTTTATTTCTTCTTCTGCTGTACACTTCCTGCATAACCTTGTTGCTGGTCTCTCAGAGACTAAGTTATGCTATGTGTTAAAGAGGGTTAGTAGTACTTACTTACCTGACAGATATGAGATTAGGTTAAACCAGCTAAAGTCCAGAGACTCTCGTAGGGGGAGTTCATTTGCAGAAGTGGTTATTAACTATTAGTGCTACATTGGCATATTGCAGGCAAACTCAGCAGCTTTGGGGATTTTAAAAGAGGAGAGTAGGAAGTTATTGCTGACCTCTCCTTTTAAATCTTACTTCAAACTTTGACCTTCTGTTTCACATAATAGGGCGAATATTGTTTTATGAGTTGCCAGGAATTTCTCCCAAATTATTTATTGCCATCATTCATTTTACCCAGAAACAGTCTGAGCACAAAAAGAATAAAGAAAAACAGGCCCAAAGATCTGTAATGGAACACAGCAGACTAAAAAAAGTGATGAGATTCTGCTGTAGAAACCATGTTTTATGCACTTCCTTTTTATTTTTAATCTTTTCTTTGGATAAAAAAATAAAATAAATAATTAAGACATAGAAAAGAATTTCTTAAAATTACATTATATTTTATACTTTCACAAAAGGCTAAAAGTTTTAAGCAACTTTATTTTGAAAATCTGCTATTTTTTATCTATGTCTTTTTAGAGAAATGCTCAATTGATAATAGCTCCCATAATCTTAGCAAAAATTTAAATTCTTAAAGTGACGTTTCACATTCTGTGATTCATGTTATTTTACTTGCAGTACCAAAATATATAAAATATAATTTAGCTATCTAAACCCCAATCAGTGTATCAGTAGATTGCATTGTATAATTAAAATAGATGTTGTATACTTTCACAATTTAGTGAATTACAATTTCAAAATTATTAAGTATCTTCATATCCATCTCACAAATAACAGTTAAAATAAGTTAAAGGGCCTTGTACTTTATAAGTGTATCAAATTGATTTGAAATAGCAATTTCCAAAAGCTCTGCAGAACTGATGTAAATCAATTATTCCAGATGAATGAAACTCATAACCTGCTCATCTATCTTGCAGTATAGGAAAGTTCTTCATTTATTATCACCAGTGTCTGCTCTTAAGCTATGCATTCCAATTTTTCTACTTTTGAATGACACACTATTAGGGAAAAAATTCAAAAACAAAGTCAGGTTCTTGGAAAAAACTTTAGATAGGACAGCAGACGTAATTGTTCAGCAAGGAGAAATATGTTACACTGTGACAAAGTCCTACATTCTAATTTTTCCTGCCAGCAAACTGTTTGGAACAAACAGTTATCTGAGTATCCCAAATATTCCTCTATACAGTAGAAAATGTAGTATTTAAATCAAAGAGAAGTCATTATTTATTTATGTTGATCAAGTATACTAGAAAGTGTAAGGTTTTTTTATTCACTGTGCATAGAATATTTACTAATCCTGAGTACTTTCGCATTTTTTGAACAACATATGCCATGGAAGTTTGGGGGGAGGCTGGGGGTGGGGAGGTGGAGAGGGGAAATGACATCCTTCAGAATTAAACTAAATCTAAAGTAACTTTTATTTAGATATTATAGGTTAGAAACATTGCTAATGCCAGAACCTTATTCAAGATTTTATTTTACCCATTAAAGAGATTGCTAGCCATCTAATTTTTTTATCTTCTACATTTCATTTACTTTAATCTGACATCCTCATTTAGAATTACATCTGCAGTTAGAACCTCTTTTGATGCAAGTCTTAATTATGTTAAAGTTTAGAATTAGGAGTTTAAGTCCAGATTTTGGGTTTTTTAATGGATATGTTCATTATTTATGGATATTTCTAGAGCTCTCATCGCAGTAGATTCTGTATGCCAGAAATTCAGTCTGCACTATAACCCATTCCTACATTCCCTCCCAGGCTCTACAAATAATTTCCTTTTGAATGTTAACCTTCTGAAAGTTTTGAATATTTTGTTATACAATTGTAACTAAAATGACGTTAGCCTATTTTGTTTTCCGTTAGTGCAAAAAGACGGAGACACAGAAACTCAGCCCTGGAAGGAGGCTTTCTCGTCTCAGTTGAGTGCAGTGATTTCTGCGGGATGCTGACTGCCCGTGGCAGGGCTGGAGGAGCCTCTGCCCGGCTGGAGCCCCTGTGGGGCCGCCCGGGGCCGCAGCCGGGCTGGAAGCCTGCGGCCATTCCCGGCGGTGACTCCGGGAGACAGGATCGGGCATACCTCCTGCTCCCGCCCTCCCAACATAGCTGCGGCCCGGGAAGGCTCCCGCTCTCCCGTGTCCCACAGGCGCTGCTGGGGCTCCGAAGGCTCCCGCTCTCCTGTGTCCCACAGGCGCTGGGAAGGCTCCCGCTCTCCTGTGTCCCACAGGCGCTGCTGGGGCTGGGAGCCGCGGGCACGGCGGGGACCCAGCACCGGTGCGACACAGAATCACAGAGTTAGTAGGTTTGAAGAGACCTTCAAGATCACGGACACGGCACAAGCGCGGTGCCAGCAGGGCCAGGGCAGGGGCCGCAGCCGAGAGCAGCCCCGATGGCCAGGACGGGCCCCAGAGGCTGCCAGGGAGCGCCTGGCCAGAGGCAGCCCCGAACTCCATCCGCCGTTTCAGGAAGGGTGAGCTCCCTGCTCTGCTTCCAGTGTCAGTGCTGAAATCCGGCCCCCAAAAATGTTTCATCTTGTAACTACAAGGCAGCACTTCATTTCAGGACAGACCCCTTCAATGCATAATGGGTAAGGATGCTCAACGCATGTCTCTCGTCATCTGTAAAATAAGATGCTAATAATATTCTTTAATTAAACAGACACACAAGCTCTTTAAAAAGCCGTAGTTCTCTAACATTCTTCAAAAGCAATCATCTTCACAGCTGAGGAATTAGAAAATGGAGTAGCACTTACACGTTTTTCCCCGGTGCTCAACAGCAAATGAGTACAAGCACTGGATTTCATGAATGTTAAGTTGAATCTTCACACGCATTTGACAGGGAGGACACGGGCACATTAAATCTTGCTCTAGAACAAGGAGGTGGATGAAATAACAATTGAGGTTACTTCTAATCCTTGGATACCATGCTGGGCTGCCCTGTCACTCTGCAACTCTTTAAATGTCTATGCAGCTGAGGGCAGGTAATGGACTAACAACTTGATATTATCTGCATCCACTGTAAATGTGGGCAAAAAATTTGACACACACACAAAAAAAAGGTTAATGCAAAAGCAGCTATTGTCATCTTGAAAATATGATGGGCAGGCTCTGAATTCTTTATGAAAGCAAGAGTCCTTTCCTTTGGCAGACATTTTTGTGGAGAACTTACATTGCCAAGCAAAATTTCAACAGATCATAATAGCATAACATACTGTTTATCTGTTGAGTAATGTGATTGGCAATCTTCTTGATAGGTACCATCTGTGCCTAGGGCATTGAAAAGTTCTTTGAAAATTCAATTATTTGATTATGAAATATTTCTTTTTGCTGAATTCTGCAAAACTACTTTCAGGATTGAACAGTACAAGCCTAGAGAATGGTTTGTGTCCCTGGACTGATACGTAATCGATGTTGATTCCTCACAAAGCAGACAACAAGCACTCTGTAGGACAACATTATAAATACAAAAGAAGTTTGGCCTTTTATTTTTTTTTTTTAATTTTTATTTTTAAATATAGCGCAGACATATCCATTTTATCTTTAATTCAGGAATAGAACTAAAAATCCTATGTCATCAGCTCAGACAGTGTGACCTTCAGTTTGTTTTACTGTTACATATATCAGACTGTCTTAAGGCCAGTATATTTTCTTTAATGACTCAAATAATTTTGCCAGAGGAAATTATAGTTTCCTGTTATTATCCTTCTGTCTTTCAACAGGCCTTGTACAAATATGAGCCAGTTGTAACTGCAAAATTGTTGTCTCATCTGAACTGTATGTCCTACCAGTTCCATAAATATAAAGGAAAAGCACCTGTACTTGCCTTTGGGTCTAAATC
>VXBR01006743.1:305521-369381 GCA_013400215.1 Cisticola juncidis
CAGACAACAAGCACTCTGTAGGACAACATTATAAATACAAAAGAAGTTTGGCCTTTTATTTTTTTTTTTTAATTTTTATTTTTAAATATAGCGCAGACATATCCATTTTATCTTTAATTCAGGAATAGAACTAAAAATCCTATGTCATCAGCTCAGACAGTGTGACCTTCAGTTTGTTTTACTGTTACATATATCAGACTGTCTTAAGGCCAGTATATTTTCTTTAATGACTCAAATAATTTTGCCAGAGGAAATTATAGTTTCCTGTTATTATCCTTCTGTCTTTCAACAGGCCTTGTACAAATATGAGCCAGTTGTAACTGCAAAATTGTTGTCTCATCTGAACTGTATGTCCTATCAGTTCCATAAATATAAAGGAAAAGCACCTGTACTTGCCTTTGGGTCTAAATCTGCACTTTTCAAATTACTCTAAGACATCAAACGGCTCTAATCCTGTGAGATTTCCAGCCTCAGAAGGCAATGGTTATCTAATTATTCTAAAGCCCATGTTAGACAGGAGAATCTGGAAACAAATCAGGCTAATACTGTGCTCTGAAGTGTTGCTGAAAATTAGTGCAAATGTCAATATCCTTCTCTTTTTTCTAAAATAATTAAGATATTTGCAGAAAGAAGACTTTGCAACCAACCACAGAGAAGGAAAGAGCATCTGAATCAAGCTTAATTTACTTATAAACCTCCAGCAAATCAAGAGAGTATTAACAGACATATTTCTTTTATTTTTAAAGTGCAGAATAAAACCGATGAAATTTTACTGTTTGGGTCACAGAACATTTCAGTATAGGAAATATCAATAGGATATCCTCCTGTCTGGGGTCACATAACAACTGGTACAATGGAATCCATGCTGTTGTAGATGATCTTGCAACATATTAGAGAGAAGAAAAAAGGTTGCATGGATTCTAAGAAAGACAAATAATGTGAAGCAGTAAACAAGCTCTAATGTACTCAATAAGTGCAAGATGAAAACTTTTGGAGGCACAGACCATCTTGGGAAGAAGAGAGAGGCAAATAGAAGAAAGCACAAATGCTTTACCTACTTTTTTTTTATGGCTACCGGTGGACGCAGAACGTTGTGCTAGAAAAAAATCCTTCAAGTCAACAGAATCGCATTTCTATTTTTTAATACCGTGAAAGAGACAGAAATCTTAGTCCAACTACTAATCAGCCAAATAAAATTAGGAGGCTTCATTTTGTGAAACCTCTGTTGGAAAAGGTTATGGAAAAAAAAGACATTTCCAACATTTCCTTCAAGGAGACCTTTTCCTGGCTATTTTGGCAATAATTATGTAAAGAGTATTTGTTTTACTTGATAATTGTTAAAAGTTGGATCACTGCAGTGGAATTACTGTCATTTGCTTTAAGGAAAAACAAGAAAAGAATATGAATTAGGATGAATGTTCAAAAAAGAATCTTTAAAATATGAGATGTTTGCTGATAATAAATTATAGGGAACTTAATTTATATTCTGTGACTCAGTAAAATACTATATGTCAAGAAATTTAATACACTCACTTCTTGCTATGACAAGGGAAAATGTTTGTTCTAACATTCATGCCTTCAGTTTCCACTGAAGGCAACTAATGTTCTATACAATCTCTATCTGGATGGCAAAGCTATGAATTATAAAAGCTGAAATTTGTGAAGGCTTCAAATTTATCCACACAGAATTTAAAAATACTGCTAAGGTTTGTATCTATACCATACTATTTTTTGGTCACTGTTTGTCTGTCTGTGTGTATCTCTGCTCATACATTCATTTATTGGTATTTCATTGCTCTATAGGTTTTGGGATTTAACTACTGCCATAAAGAAACTATTTTTTTACTAGGTTTTTTGATTATTCCATGAACAGATTTTTTTTCAAAATCAGATAAAAGTAGCCCAATAAATCCACCAGGGAAACTAGTAATAGCTGTATTTACACTCCTTAAAGGTTAGTGAAAGAGAGCGTCATAGTAAAGTTTTAATTAATTATTACAGCACAACAGTCTTAGTGAAAATCTATTGCTCTTAACTGGTGACTATCACGACTTTGGAGGACTCCTTAGAAGTGTATCACAAGATTACTTGAATTTTTAAGCTTGCACTTTCTTTAAAATACAATTAAATAAATCTTGGCATTAGGTAAAACATTCCAGAATTGTTGTGAACAATTTTTAGAGACTATGGAACAGAGTCCAGCAGAGACATATGTCAAATTAAGTAATGGCATGCAATTGGAAAATCTGCTCATTGCTGTTCTATATTCAGGACAAGTGTGGAAGTAATTGTGAATTATCTGCAGATAGAAAGGTCTAGAGACTTTTTTTAAAAAGAAGGATTTTTAAATGGAAATGCCATCAGACATGAATCAGATGTGACACTGTGACAATGATTTGAACCCAAATCAATATAGTTGAAATTACCTGACTCTCCTGTAAACAACACAATATTCCAAAATGCTTTTAATAAGTACTAAAATTATTTGGTTTGCTGTAGAATTTGCTTGTTTACTGTTGGATTGTACAGGACTATAGCAAAAACACTGAAGACCATTTGTTCATTACTCATGTGGAATGAACTTTCTATTGCCTTTAGTAATTCTGCTTTTTTTATTCCATCTCTGAAGTTCCCCCTCTGTCACCTTGATGCAAATTTTAGAATACATTTAATTCTACTACTAATACAGACTACTTTCAGATAATTAAAAATCTATTCATCGCATTGATGCGGCTAACAATCAGCAGAGACACTATTATTAATTAAGTCGCAAAAGACGGAGATGTGAAAGTCCTGCAGCTTATATCAGTAATGTAAGAGGTAAGGGGGTTTGGAGTTTTTTAAGTCTTATATTAAGAGAAATTAAAGGCACTGGGCCCCTCACTACAAGAAAAACATTGAAGCACTGGAGTGTGGTGGTCTCTCCTCCCCGGTAACAAGCAATAGCACAAGAGGAAATGGCCTCAAGTTTTGCCAGGGGAGGTTTAGAGTGGATATTAGGAAAAAAATCTTCATGGAAAGGGTTGTCAAGCACTGGAACAGACTGCCCAGGGAAGTGGCTGAGTCACCATCCCTGGAGGTATTTAAAACGTGTGTAGATGTGGCACTTAAGGACATGGTTCAGTGGTGGACTTGGCAGCAGGTTAATGGTTGGGTTCAGTGGTCTTTTCCAGTCTAAATAGTTCTGTGATTCTTTGTTTTATGGATATATGCCTGCTTAATTAGACATAAATTGCTAAATGTTATGTTGGTCCAAGGAATTCCTACACCATTTATTTCAATTCATAGGACCAAGCATTCAATCACTATATGAAGAGCTAAATGCCAAATTCAATTAGATTTGATACAGAAAAGCAATTAGATGCTAAAAAGTTCTTGGATAGTAAGACCCGATTCATAGAGTACTAGAAAGTTTCTGCTTCCTTTCCTTTCTGTTGTAATATGAGTGAGCAAAGCTTCAGCAAGGAGTATTTTGTCAAAAAGAGCTCCACTTTTTGATCAGTGAAAATCAGTATAATTAGCATATTGAGGGGAAGTTCATTAACAAAATGTGCTATTCATACACACTGAAGTTTCTGGTATCTTCCATCTATTCTTTTAGGTTCATTTTAATGGACTAAAAGTGAAGAAGAGGCAGACAGAATGCAAAATTGTCTATGTTGATAAAGTATTTGAGATTAAACAGAATAAGTTGCAGGTTTTGACAAACAGGTCAATGTTATCCAATGCACGCAGTGCTTAGTAGCTGAAGCTTTGTAATTACTTCTAAATAGAAAACCTTATACATCACAAAATGTTCATGGTATTAGGACAGCCAACAGCACAACCATTGAATTAAATCAACTCTCTGTTTCACAGGCTTTACCAACCACATTGATGCAATACCCTGAGAGCACTGCTAGAAATCTAAAAGTTGGAGCCCATGTTCATAGAAAGACAGACTTATAACAAAAATAGATTCTCATTTAATTCACACTTTTTCTGACAAAACAAAAACCATTCTGGCACTCTGAACTTCCCTAAGTGCTCAGGAATACTTACACTGCTAAGACAGTTTGTCCGTTGTTTATTCCCAGCATCTCTAGATGCTATGCATTTTAAATATGAATAGTTAGGTCAGAGATACATTTTTCTTTAGGTTTCTTGACTATCTTCCATCTGTTCCTAGTCTTATCAGCCTTATTACTTTTCTTAATTTACTGGTCACTTGTTCCAGGAAACCATTATGTTCTCCAGGATTATTCATTCTTTTCATGAAGTGGTGTATGTTACTGTCATCTTTCCTAGAATTGATTTCACATTTAGCAATATCTCCCCCTATGGCGTCAGTACATTTTTTTCCTTTCATTTTTAGAACCTCTATTTTCTCCTTCAGTGATTTCCTGTTTCTTTCTGATTCAGGAGTCTGTATATTTTTAATATTTTGTAGAATTTTTCTTTAATCTTTAACTTGCTAAACTCTCACCAGTTTAGCAAGATGGCATAATAGGTTCTGTGTCTCCTTCCAAGAAAAGGAATGATCATAGTATAGATTTTAGGAATTCCATCTATAGTGGTGATGTTTTTTCCTGCTGTCCTACAATTCTTACGGTGAGGGTAATAGCAAGACCAGCTTCTTATAACACTACAGAAATGGTAGGAATTTTAGAGTAGATGAAGAAAAACAATAGGAGGCAATAAAACAAAAACAGAGACACTGTACCATGAAATAGAAAGAAAAGATTTAACCATGGTATCATAAAAAAATACATGGAAGTTTAGTTTTAGAGGACTTTGGATCACTAACTGCCTGATTAAACAGACAAAAGATCATGAGCAGCCATGCAGATATATCAGTCCAAGCAGTCTAGTTCAATATTCTGTACATACAGTGGCTTGTGAGGAACCACAGTCCTTTTTTAGGCCACAACTTAGCAGAATCAAACAAGTTGTAGGCAGAAACGCATTCTTCCACTGCCTTTCTTTTACTAAAACGAAATTACAATAGTGTGAACATTGTCTCAGAAGATTGTTTCCAGAATATTATCTTTATAAAAGAAAATAAGAGCCAAATAATAGCCATTAACTTTTTTCCTTAGTTCTTTTTATGGGACATAGCTCAGACAAACAAATTAGCAACCACTACTAAATGTGTGCTGTATCCTGTATCTAAGACCATCTCAAGAAAAACACTGTTTAAGATTTCCTGACAATTGTTTGCTATGGCAAAAATGGCCTATTTGCCCTGAAAGTCTTCTGAATTCCAAAAATTTAAAGTATTAGTAGTAATGAAATGCATTTGTAAGTCCTCCAAACTGTGCTCTGTTCAGAGTGAAATGACAATGTAATTGTGAGATACCACAATAATGCTGTGACAGTCCACCTGTGCCAAGCAAAATATGCTGCAGCTGAAGAAACTTTTGTCTGAAGACAGCTTCTTTGTAATCAAAGCCATGCAGTTAATCAAGAAAAAAGAAATAAAAAAATACTACAAGGAAATGTTATGAAGGCATTTGACTGCAGACACAGAAGGCCAGTCTCTCACCTGTGGGAGGAGGACACTACTCAGAAGACAAACACACAGAAACTAAACAAATAAACAGAAAAGTCTGAACAGGGCCTGGGCCCATATTCCTTTTCCATTACAAGCAACTCAAACATATGTTCTGTGGAGTTTTTGTACTTATGGATTAGGTGTTTTCTCTTTTTTTCAGTCAATCCTCCCAATCTTAAGTATCCTATTTGGTAAGAGAAGTCTTAGATATCCTTTAATTTCTCTATGTGTTTATATTGAATTAGATTAGTCACCAAGTCTTTGTATCAGTTATGAAAATATCTAGCAGAAAAGGAAAGAAATGGTTGAAAATGCAAATGAACTACAATCCCCTAAGCTCTGAGATAGCACATTTCCAGGCAAAGGCACCAAAGTAATTTGTTCCACATACAACAAAAAAGTAAAAGCATAAATGAAAAGCCAGATCAGTTCAAAAGCATTTATAAAAATGGGCTAGAGACGGAAATTGTTCAGAAACTGAGAAGTCATTCAAATTGCAAGTGAGTCATTTATACATGCAGATTGCTTGCCTAATGTATAATCTTGAAATATACACTTATAACTCTGGCTTCAGTGAAAAACGTGAAGTTGATATTAAAAATACATGGAGAGATGAATTCTAACCAGTATTCCTAAACCCAATGTGCCATTGACGGAAAAAAAATAGAAGTACAAGCAGAAGTCAGACATTTCTTTCAAAAGTATTTATAACTAGATTTTAGTTAATGTGGAGCAGCAGTACTTCTTAGGAGCATATAGGGATACATTTATGAAAGAGACACTAGTTCTGCCATGTTTAATTTTTAAATACCTAGAAAATTAGGCATCCAGCAGAGGTATTCAAAGCATTCAACAAGCTGAATTTCAAACTATGACTGGGAAGTGAAAATTAAAATAAAAATTATCACCCAGATGCAATAAAGAAATTAAATCCTTTTAAGATTTTCAAGACTGAACTCTCTCCTAGGATTACTCTCCCAAACCAGAACATCCTTTTTCAGGAAGAAAAACATAGTTCTAGAAATATGTTTTTAATATCTAAATAAGATTTCAATTACAACAGCATGCATTTATAGGTAAAAAGCCAGATAGCCTATTCCAATTGGCTTGTAATTAGATCTAAACCTGCAGTTCAGATGTTCTGACAACTAAGCTGTACAAATATTCTTTGCCTTTTACTCTTCTTTCCTAATCCTTTTTTTGTCTTTCTCTCATTATCCACTTAGAAGTTTACTGCTAATCCAAAATGAAACAGGAGACACAGAGAGACATGGTCTTTCCGAGAGGCAATATTTTGTGTAGAAGTAGCACTACAGGCACAACACTCTGGCTGCTGTATTCCGCCTCTACTTCTCCACATCATGTTGAGCAACCGTGCAGTATTTTGACACTCTCCGTGTCACAAAGGTCAAGTTTAGATGGTAGGAAGAAACTGTTTACTGTGAGAGTGATCAGACACTGGAACAAGTCGCCCAGATGTTCCTTCCCTGGAAGTGTTCAAGGCCAGGTTGGATCTAAACACCCTGATCTGGTGCCCATGACAACAGGCTGGAACAAGACGAGCTTTAAGGTGCCTTGCAACACAAACCATTCTATGATTTTATGACTCATAGCTTCTGAAAAGAGCCTCAAAACTAACCTTTAGAATCTGGGCAGCTTTCTAGAATGAAAACTGCTAGATAATAGATAGTAGATAATTGCATTAGATAACAGCAGGGTGAAAACCTATATAGGTACTGTGGGTTTTTTGCGTGACTGATGTTAACCACTTATATTACACATCTGTACCAGGTCTGAAATAAATAGTATGATGATCCTATCTTGATAAATAACAAGTAGTTAATATAATAACAAAACAACAATAATGCTTATTTTCCAGATCCTATGAGAAGTACATTCAATACCATGAAGCTTTTTTTGGAAATTATATTAAAAAGTTCTATTTCGATTTCATTTTTATTATGGCCTCTTGTCTAATTGTGATCATATTTTTCATTCAAAATGGATAGAAGTGTATCTTGAGGGTATTAGGGTACTGAACCTTGACTTGTTTAAAAAATATATGCTACTGAATGACATATCTCTGTAGTTCATAATGTGACTGAGGGACCACCTTAATGATAGCCCAAGGGATACCCATACCCTTTAAAATTTTGCAGGAACTTGCCCCAAAATTAAATTGCATTTGCATTGTGCACTTGCTGACCAACAATAAATTATTTAGGTAGCTATTTTTTTGCCTTCCTCAAATCTAAATCTAATCTAAATCTAAATCTAAATCATTAGTGTGAAGTTTTTTCCAAGCATGAAGTAACAGATATAATAGTTTAAAATGGGAACTGTTCCATTTGGAGCAGGTCTTGAATTTCACTGGGTCACTGTTGCTTCAACAGTGGGATGAAAGAACATTGTGCTTCTGATTTATGAGCTTTATGCGTTCTACAGACCAAAACCTGAACAAAATCCTCCCTCATGTCATTTCCTAGGAAATACACAGCTACAGCTTTGCCAACATTCTGATAAGTATTATTACTGTAACAATGGTAAATCTCAGTGGGAGCCATTGTCTGACCAGTTATCATGGGAGCAAAATATTTCCAAAATAAATTTTAACCCTACACTTTACAATAAACACTTGGACTTTATTTTTGTTACTAGCGATTTCCAAACAATTTATTTCAGAGAAGAGTAACAAATGGTTTGTGTTATTTACTTTAAAGACTGAAGATTTAAAATATGTATTTTGACATCTAGCACTGAATGAGTCAGTGTGAGTTATACATAGCAAAACCAAAATACATTCTATCAAACATAAGTCTCTTTCTGCATTTAACACTTGTTAGCTTCTCTTGTGCACTGTCAAACAGCTGTTGTCATCCACTCTGAATCAGACAGGATGTTTTATGAATTTTTGTCATCTTGGTTTCTGCAGAGTATGATTCTCATTTGAAGATGTGTTCATACGCAGGCACACAGCTGTTCCCAGCACCCTACTCTCAAAGGCATAAAATGCATAATGCAATACTTGAGGCAGACCAAAATCAAGGAAGAGCAAATAACTCACAAATAAACTGTTTCTCAGAAAACCACTTCATGTTCCTTCCTTGTAAACACAATTTCATTGCAATCTATGTCTGTCTTTAATTCTTTAAGTGTTTCTTAATTTCTGACATACATAATGAAAAGTCAACACCGAAACGCGTGAGAAATGGAATAAATTTTGCAGTTAGAATGAATCACAGTGCTCAAATTAAGAAGCACATGAAAGGAGTACATGATGATTTGAATAGGCACCCAAAAATTATGGTAGGAAGCAGAAATGCTGTTTACAGCCTCATGCAAAATGTAAAAACCTCCACATACACTGTCATCTTGAACTGGATCTCTAGTGAGATTTAAGCCCATCTTTCCCTTACCAAGGTATCTATCTTCTAGATACTGTGAACTGTAGACATTTGGGAACCAAAAGAGACCCAGGGAACAATCTTTTCTGTTAGTGTAGGACATTTTTTAGAAGAGACGTAAAATTTCATTAAGGTACACCGGAAATATACATATGAGCCAACTGCTTTAAATTTGGACAAATACTCGGGTTCTGACACTGTGTCAAGTACTAGTTATGTGTTGTATGCTTGTCAAGCAACTACAGGATATAAAATGTATAAATAGTCTCTGAAATAGAAATTTAAGCATAAATTTTTGAATTTCATGTGACTGTAATGACTGGGATATTGTCTAGTGCTTTCTCTTTCTCACCCCTAGTAAATATTGAAACTTAATGCAAATTGGCACAGGATCAGCACAGCTGAGGGCTGACAGCAGCTTGTTGATTGGGACTTCCTTTGGGACAGTAAGACCTCCTACAGCCAAGATTAAGTGTTGAAGCTAGGAAGAGTCTGCTGTCACTTAGATAAAAGGACTAATTCCTACATCATTTTCAGAGGAAAATACTTTGACGACAATTTCAGAGGAATTCCATGATTTCCAGATCTGTTTCAAGTATACCCACTTTCCCTGTAGAAGTCCCATCTAGAAAACTAGATTTTGTAGGTCCTCAGAAAGAACTGCATATTTGATGCTGAACTAGCAGGGGAAGACCTCAGAATCTTTCACACAGTTGTCAGTCTTCATCCTGAGTTAACTACTTACCTCATTAAAAAAGAAAGAAATGGCTTGTACTAATCCTTCACTAGTGTCATCTAACTAGCAAATGGTTCTCCCTGAGGCTTTTATTCCTTCTGTAAAAGGCTGAATAGCAAGCCCATCAGAAAGTAAGAAAACCACTTCTGTGATCAGGGAACTATCAGGTTCCTTTTCCAACTGTAAATAACTTAGTATATAAAAGCTGGGATATACCTCCTATGTGGTAGCAGTATTTTCTCTCCTTCATTTTTAACTGCATATTTCTCTTCCAGACTACACAGAAGAGAAATAACTTGACAATATTTTAATTATGCCTTACATATACTTTATGAAGTAAATTACTGATGGGTACCTGGCAGGAGCTGCCAATGTGATTCACAGAAATCTTCAACACCCAGATCTAGGGAGCTGACTAAACTCGAAATTTGGCTACAGGAACTTTTTCCAGGATACCAGAGAATAAATAAATAACAGCATACCAACCCAGTGTTCCATCTCGCTAGCACCCCAAAAAACCCAAAATACACACACAAAAAAAAAAAAAAAAAAAAAAAAAAAAACCAAAAAAAAAAACAAACCCAAAACCCAACACATCACAAACACCAAGGGAAAAAAAAAAAAGAGACAAGAAACCAGACAAAATAAACACTGTAGATGTCTTCTCTCCTCTATGACGCCTGCAGTTTAAAATCTAGACCTCAGCAGACTCTGACTTACATCCAAGTTGTAACTTGCCTTCATACCCATAGATTCCCAATATTACCTTTTTGAAGGTATTACTTTTTCTAAGCAAATCCAAGACAGATTTTTCAGTAAGGAAGATCAGCTGACATCTTACATAATCTTGCAACAGCCACTGTAATCAAACAAACCTCTATCTTGCAAAGTAGGGGTGGAAGAAGTTGGAAAGAGTGGGAATCAGTAAGGTTAGTCCTTCTACTTAGCATATCTGTTCCAGGGCTGTATAGGATACTCCATAGTATGACTCCTGAAATAGCAGAATAATTCCGCTATGGGATTTGCAAGATGGGGAGGTGATAAGGGGGATAGTTTTGTCTTAAGGAATTGATTTTGGTTTCCTTTTCCATCATACTAAATGGAAAGACCATTTATTCTAAAGGAGTTCAATTTTATTTTAAAAAAATGCATTAGAATTTGTCAGCCAAATCATCCAGGAAACACACAATCAAAGGCCCAAAACAAAATTATTTGAACTGTGCTAAATGAGTAACAAACTAGAAAGAGGCCATTTCTATCAGCAACATTCAGATACTTCACAAATCTTTTATTTCAGTCCAGTCAAAACACAAGAGTGTTTTAGAGGCCTAATCTTTTCCCTAGGTTTTCAGTGACATGTAAAAATCAGAAACTACTTTGGAAGGCTGGCCAAGCCACAGCATTTGTATCCAGCCTGTCTGTAAATAAATGAGTATTATTTTAATAATAAACAATGGGGAAACTGAAATACTGGCAGTAATACTTCCTGAAGGACGACAAAAATTGCAGTGTACTGTCCTCTGTCAGGGATTAGTTTCACAGCTTTGAGGAATTTATCATATAATTGGGCAGCATGTCTCCAAAGAGGAAAGCTGGCTATGATAGCAGGATGGAAGTTAGCATAAGAAACACCAGAAAAAGATCAATCCAAGTAAGCCATTTTTTGCTCACAGAGACAGATCCAGTAAAGGTTTGCACAGTGTTGGTTTCTTTCCCAAGTCAACAGAAAAGTATATATAATGTCTAAGTAGAATCTTGAAAGAAATTATGTTGAGCAATTTGATCTCTTTCTTGCAGCACAACCCTAACATAGTTTCAGTCACTAACCATGACCCAGTCAAAAGAAAATTCTTCCTTCAGAACCAGACTTACTATTATAGGATCCTGTGGTTTCTGAGCAAAGTCATTTTAACTCTCTATAGAATACTAGGATGTATTATATCAATGATTCTTCATTAAGCCAAAAGTATAAGTATACAAAAATACAACAGCCACTAGCTCTCTGTCCCAGCTCATAAGTAATATTGTTCTTCAAAGATAGCAAAAACCAATGTAAATTCACAGCAGTGTTATGCTCTGTAGTATTGTGTTCCTGTAACTGGAAATGTTAAAATATTTCTAGCAAAAAGTGCTTAATATTTTTTACTGCTTTTAGCTGGTTTTATAGCTTCTGCTTTTACAGAAACCTCCATTTCTATACATTCTTTTTATTAATTCCCCTCTTTAAAAATCCAGAATATTCTGAGCTTTAGTGTCTTCTCATCATATACAAACTCTCTATGGGGGTAAACCACTCTGCATGATTTAGAATGGTTTGCCTATAAACCTTATAAAAACCTCACTGTTGCAAAAGATTACAATGGGCTCATGTGTTACTACAGCCAAAAAAGTCAAAGTCCAACAAAGATTTCATATCAGATAACCCCAGTACAAAGCACACAAAGTTTTATCCATTGTGGATGCTCAGTTGAAGCACGTTGGCCTAACTTGACTGGTGCCACTGAAACTAATGGATATAAAGTAGGCTCTGCTGTCTGTCACTTAGAACCTCACAGGTATATTCCTGGTCCTTCTGGCACCAAACTTCCCCATGCCTAGCAGTTTGAATGAAGACATTTTTTAAAATAAGAGGAATCATCAATCTTCCATCTCTTAGCAGACAGGAAATAATGAGAGGGGGAATGTTCATCTTTTTCCAATATGAAAATAAATATTTCTAAAGTGGAGAAAAAGTGAGAGTTCTGATTAGGGACTTAAGTCAGTAAAGCCCACCACACATTTAAAAAAAACCCTTACGATTAATCTTGGTACTGTCTCCACAATTCTGAACACAGGCATTTCCTTTAAAAGTGTGCTGTAGCAAAAACAGTGTTAACAAAACATTATGCATAATAATGATCACAATAATGTGATATCAAGTTGTGGAGTATTATTTATCCTGAAGTAAAGTACCTTTTTTTGTCCTTTCCAGAAGAAATCTGAAAGCCTAATTTGCATAAATATTTCTCATAATATAATGTATGCACTCATTCAACATCCCATGTACTGTCCTCATATTTGGTTGCTAAGTAAAATATATGCAGAATTGTAGCTAGTAAAGATTTTACTGCAAAAACACTTGGTTCAATCCCCTAAGTCCTTGCATCTTAAAAAAATAATAAATTCATGGTGTTTATTCTGTCAAAAGGAGCAACATTTAACTTTAACTCAATGTCCACAGATATTTTGGCTTAGATTTGAATTCAACTGTCCTGTAGTTATCCAAGAAGTTAAGGGATCATATCTACTTTTCTTATAATCTCAGACACATGCTAATCAGTAATTTTGAAGCAACTGCCTCCCTAACTCTAACTTGTCATACTTGTGGGATCACAGAATCCTTCCAGATCAGATTCCTCCATGATAAAGATAAAGCAGAAGATGAGTAGAAGCAAAGCATCTAAGCACTGCTACAGCTGAAGATGTTCAGTCTAATGACTCAGACAAAAGCTAGTCCAGAGTGACACAGACTGTGTGGACACCAGGACAACTATTCCCTCTACAGATCTGCTTCTACTTTCCATTTTAGCTCATTTAATTAAATGGACCGCCGATGGTAAAAACACTGCTTTGACCTATGTGTATAATCATTTTCTTTTCCCAATGCCATTTTTCCAATGTATCAAAGTCTTTGTTACCATCCCAAGGAAGAAGTAATCCAAATAGTGCAAATACAGTTCAGAACCCTGCAGTGTGACATGTGTCTGCCATTCACTCAGTTGCAATACTGTAAAACCATCACATATTCTGGAGATGGTTTCTGAAGATCTCTACAGATCTGCTAACAATTTCTGCAGATATCTCAAGTTATCAGAGCAGGGCCTGCTGCCTGTCAATGGGAGACAGTCTTGTGCAGTTCTGGCCTCTTTGGTAGCCCAAAAGGTAAATCATAAAGCAAAAGTTAAGAAGCAGACAATGTGCTGCAGAGCAACCCAGCATTCAGCCAGTTCCAGGCCACTCAAAAGTGTATCACGGTATGCAAAGCAGATTATATTTGCGATCAGTTGCACAAACAGAGCTTCAAAAATGCAGTTTCACTCTGTCACCATGAACTGGGGAGTGAGCTGGAGCCCACTCCAGGGTATAGGCATACAGTAACCACCTTGCCTGAGGGGGATATCCTATACTGAGGTAACTTTGCTGCTTAATGTTCCCTATAATGTGACATAAACCATATGTAACTTGGTCAAGGACCTAACTTGGCAACATTAAGGCAGCACAGTAAATGAGATAAGGAACATTAAAATGTAGCCCACATCTTTGCCCCCACACTTATCAGTCTTCACATTAGCTTCTTCACTTCATTGTGAAAAATCGAGTTTGTAATTCTCTATCTTGCTAGCATCTGACTTTCAGCTCTATTATTCCTACCATTGCAATCAGGGACATTGTTGAAACTTCAAATGTTTTCTTGGCTCGATTTTGCTACAAGAAAACCTGAGGATAATTAATAAGGACAGTACTGATTGGAAACTGCCAATCACAGAAAACAGCTAGGGTTTTTGTAGGCAAAAAAAAAAAAATCTCTTCAGATATTTACATGATCCTAGATAATTCAGGATCATTTTTAATTAGCTGAACTTAAGGTTGTCATTTGAGTTTTCAGAAGACCCAGTGTCATTACTTTGGATTCTGTGGAAGAGCTGTTTTACATCACTGAGCCTTTATTAAAGGTCAACTGACAACACTAAAGTGTTGGTGAAAGAGAAATCATTACATGTAGCATTATTGACCAGTGTGTAATTGCCCCATTAAAATTTATGAAGTTACCAATGATTGCTTTTCTCCAATAAATATATTTTACTACATGAACGTGCGTTTGATATTGTGTCATACTTAAAAGAAATTTACAACCTTCTTGTTCCAGTTCTTCTTTTCTGGGTTCTGTTTGGTTTGGTGCTTTTTTGTTGGTTTTCATTGGGGTGTTTTGTTTTGGTTTTTTTTTGTTTTGTTTTGGTTTTGGTTTTGGTGGGGGTTTTTTTGTAAAACAAGTGTGGTACTTCAGATTATCTAGTATTTCCATCTTTCAACATAATTTTCAAATAGCTTATAAGAATTTAAGTATGAGTATTCATTTTAATACTTATTTAGAAATCTCTTCTTGCTATCCACCATGAAAGACGCTAACTAAGAAAATCAAGATCAGTCACCTTCTGACATATTATGGGCACTATCATCAGAATACAATCTCCCAGTGCTTCCACTTCAGGTGCCAGAAATTAACTATATTTTCTTCATTTATAGGACACCTGGACGTTTCATCAATTATAAACTCTTTCCTCTTTCTGTCATTTTTCAGCAAACATCTGGGTAAGGTTTTTGAGCCTCTCTTGCTATTTCTCTCTGTCCTTGAGCAAAATCATAACTTTTGGAAAGATAAAACGTAATCAAATTCTCTCTATCTCTTTAACTGCTTAAATAAGCAACTGGGGCATAACATGTTTTGTTGGTCCAGGAACACAGGTTGAGGCCCCAATGGGAAAATACAGTCTATAAAGGTATCACAGGCATGTGTCACATCAAAGTCTGATTTTCACGCAGGTGTGAGACTGGCAATAGGTGGGCCTCTCCCTGATAAGAAATTGAGACATGGACGAGATACACAACCTGGAAGTGCTCAAAAGATCTCCAAAAGTGGATGCAGTGCTCTGTGTATCTTCACCTATTCTTCTTGAAAGCATCTTATGCAATTATTCTTTCTCTTTTCAAATATATGATATTTTCCTGAAACTTCTTAGTGAATTTCTATTTTAGGAGGGAGAAATTAACTATATTTCATTCATGGATGAAGAAGAACTGTTACAACTGTGATGGTTTTATCTAGATCAGCTGAAGCAGTAACTGAACATTTTTCAGGAATAGTCAATTTTTTATTCATAGATCTGTTACTGATTGAGGGCACAACAGTGATAGCAATGACTTTTAGCAGCATGCTTTTAAACAATATTATCTGTACCTCCAATCTACTTTTTTCCTAATGTTATAAATGCCAAATTCACTATTCCAGTTAAAATAATTTGGTTTATTAAAACAAATGATTGAATCACAGAATTTCAGTAAACCCACCAACAACAGAGATACTTGATGATTTTGCCTGGGAAAATGCCAAGGGTGAACCGTGAGACACAGACCTGGCCGTCTGCTGCCTCCCCTACGGTTCATGAATTTGCCCGTTTTGAGGCTTGGTTTAAATACACTTTATTCCCCCCTTGGCAATATTTCCCCATATTCTCCTTTGTGTCCCTGTTAGCTATTCAAGTCCATGGGTATCTCCGACCAGGCTGAAAAGAGTTCTTTCTCCCAGTTCATATGTTAATGTCCAGTTTCTATGGATCTTCATGGCTGATGAATGATCGAGATATTGCTGATGGTATTCGCAACTCGATGCAGGAGCCCGGTGGGTGCTGGCCGGCTGCGTTGATGGTCCGTTGATTGTTTATCTCGCTGAAGCTCTCTCCTGACACCTTCCATTTGTCCTCTTTCTGTTTCTGGACAAGACGACCTAGGGTGGTGCCTGCCTTTTTGTTTTAACATGATTTTAGGAGACATCCTGTAGCTCACATCCACAACTATCCCATACACATATACAGTATTTTATAGTTTTCAATTCATCATTTACCATAAGAACATGAATTAATCATTTCACATTTATAAAACTAGCAACCTGAAATCTGGTACATCATGGAGTACTATTTATTTCAGTCATTTTACTCATTCAGCACTCAGCTGATGAAGGGTTCAACATGGGCAAGAAAGGAAGAGAAGCAGAGGAGTTCCAAAGCAGGTAGTTGCTATTAAGAGGAAAAGATCTATGTCTCTCCCCCCCAACACAGGCAATTTCCAAAACTCAGTAGAATCCATGCCTCTCTCTCACAGATGGCAAAAGAAAATGAAGTATTTATTTTCCAGAAACTTTCTGTCTTCTCTAGTCAGGTAGAATTGGCACGTAGCATTGGATATCAAAAGGACATAAAGGATAAACAACAAAAAGATCTAACTTCCAAAGAATGCTTTTTCCTGTGCTTGGTCTATTTTTAATCAATCAGAAACACTGAATCATGCAACTTTCAGAACTAAAAATATGTTTACTCCTATTCCCCCAGTTAGATATGTTAAAAGACATCTCAAACCCAGCCAGACAAGTTAGAAAACACTACTAGAATGTAGAGTAAAAAGCTTTGTGTTACATGAATAGTTTTTGTATCAATATTCATTTACTTGGAAATTCAGGCTGATTTCAAATGACAGTCTAAAATATACAAGCAGCATCAGTCAGTCAAGCTTTATTGCATCTGCTTTTGTCATGGCAGAATTATGTATCTTATTATAATATATAATAGGAAAACACAGTGGAAGCATACAACACAAACTATAATGCCTAGTAAAATAGAGCAAAAGATAGATCAATTTATAGTATAAGGTAACATTAGCACAACAAATGCTCTGTAACAGCACTGCTGAGAATACTCTAGCTTCATGTTGCTATCCTCTCTCTAGACCCCTATCACACTGTTGCCTCTCAGGAATTTATGTTTATTTAACCTTTCAAAGTTCCCTTAACTGGGCTAATGCTAAAAAGGAATCTTTTCTTTCCTCTCTGCAAATATCTAAGTAAAATATTTATTTTCCTGCTGTTTTAATATTAGAACTAGGTTCAATTCTTTGCCACAGAAAACAAAATACTTGTATCTGTACTCCCCCTTTTACAGAGATGCTTCCTTTAACTGGCAGTCTTTGCTTTCATGTTACAGATGAATGATAACAAAAAGGAGGGGGTGGATGAAGAGAAGTTTCTTAACTGTAAGCAGCATGACCATATGGTTTTTATTTTACTTCAGTTTGTCTCCTTGATCATCTTTCCTCAGTTCTAAAGTCAAAAGTAGACTCCTGTACCTGACTTCTTTTCCTTTGAATACAAGCACAGGAGATGTGATCCTCAAGTTTTCCTGTGCGAAAATTCCCCCGGCATGCCTGTGCCTGGATATTCCTTAGCAGACCTTGGTACAAAGAGTTAGCAGAAAAAACCCTACTCTATCTGGGTTTTCCCTCAGAGAATAGAACTAATCCCAGGTAACTTCTCTTTTCCAGAGAAGTACATCTTTGTTTAGTCATAGTGCAAACCAGTGTATACCATTTCTGCAAACAAAGTATTTAAATTCACATAGATACCTTTCCAACCGGAAAGCAAGGGTCACTAGACCTGATATTTTACTGATTTACTGATATTTCACACAAGCTCCAAACCCACATCAAAGATTCTTGACTGTTGAGATCTCCTGTTTGGCTCAAAACAAAAGTAAACATGACAGTTAGACTACCTTCTTCTAGGTATACCCAGCAGAAGGTATTCCAGAATACCTTCTAGAATTCTATTCTGGAACACTTCTAGAACACCATCTAGGTGTGGAAGCCCATACATGTACATAGATACACTTCCAAGACTAGTGCCTTTTTTATCATCTGCTCTAGTGATTGCAGCACGAGTTGTTCAAGCAGTTAATTCATATTACAGTTCCTAGTGATGTTAGTAAATTGTTGATGTTGGACCAGTCCCTGTATTTTATCAGCAATCTCAAAAGGAAAAACTATCTAAAGACAGTATTTCTTCTTATATTCTGTGATTTCCAGAACCTGGAAAACTCTGTATGTAGCTGAAACACTGAACAGCATGTTGTTTGTCCATGAAATGGACATGTCGATTGTCCATGAAGTTTAATAAAATATTGATTTTTTTTTTTCACATTCTAGAATACTTAAATATTATTTTCAAGATATTATTCATCATTTTTATATTTTAATTCTTTTCTTATCTATCTTGTAATAACCAGAAGGCATTACACACACAAGAGTTTGGAAAAGAAGTATAAACATCCTGAAATTTTCCAACTGGATTTTAAATCACTGCATTCTTAGAGCAAGTGTGTAAACTGCAACCCCCATTATTAATTTCAGTATTATGGAATATTTGAAGCTAAGAATCTGAATTTTGCACCCGGAGAAAATTAGAGTAGGTTTTGAATTAGGAATCAACCCCACCTTCACGATTTATTCTTCAAAGCCTTCCAGGCTTTCTTTCAGTGATGCTAGACTATTTATTCAGGTGTAGGCAGACATGCACACCTGCTGCCTGCACATCACTCAAACACGCTCAGAAGCAACGCTGCTGCAAGCCTGAGCTGCCTCCTCCTGCCTCCCCCCAACAGAACAGGCTCAACGACAGCCAAGACAACAAGGTTACAACAGTTCCAAGGACAATTTTTTAAAAATCTGAATCAGAAAATTAAACAGGCTACACCTTGCTGTATAAACATGTTCTATTGCTGAAATAGGTTTTTTTTAAATAACACTGGAAAAATATATCACATAAGCAGCTGTTTTAAGTAAAAGCCTTAGAATAGCATTTGTTAGAAAGTATCAGCTATAGTGGCTTATTCAAGAGGCCTCACAGTCTAAAGATGACTTTGAAGTAGGGTTCGACTGCAGCTGTAGAAGATAAAGGATTGGAATTCGGGAGAGACATTCATTTCTTGGGGGCATTACTGGTTTTTCATCTCAAGTGAGATTTGGCCTTGTTATACATCTCAGGCTGGCATCTAAACTTTGTTTGCCTCCATGGCCACATGCTCATGTACTCCTATCAGATATTTGGTATTTAATTTTATGTTGTCATTTATACCTAGAAGTGTAAAGTTCCTTGTACCTCTTAGATGACCCTGTACACACGCTCAGCTCATGTAACTCTGACAGCCTTCACAACTCAGATTTGCATTCAAGCCCTATCACGGTCTTTTCCTCCACTTTCAGGATACTGACATTCCCCCACCGCTATTCTTAAAATCCCCACTTTCATTATATATGATTACTGTACGTAATGATGTATGTATAATTATTCTAGCCTACCAGGTTAGAGCCAACATTACTGAAGAAAAGCAGAGCCTTGAAGCAGACAGGAGCCTTGAACACCAGATGATAGCACTGATTCCTTCAGGTCTTGTCTTGGTTGATAGATTAGTGAAGAGTGAGAGACATGATTTAACAAGTGCAGGATTTTTCAGATGAGATTATCATGGCATGGCTCTGAAGATCGGGATGGATGGCAGAAGTTGTAGGTGACTATGACTAAAAGCAAGGCTATAGATAGTTTTATGACTTAGAAAGGAGGCAATAGTGATGTCTGGTTTTAATAGGGGCAGAACAAGAACAGGAAATATGACAGTACTGTGGATTTCTATCTACAAGTGGAACAAAAAATGCCAGACAGGCCTCTGAGGCAAGCCAATACATTGAAGTATGTCACTCAACAAGTTCTGGGAGAAAAGCAAAAACCTTCTACCAGCTCCAGCTTCTGAGACTTCACATATGAACACTGACATTATTTCTGTGACACCCTCCTTAATGAATATGTAAAAAAGCCACACATGCCTCAAGTTTCAGGTGAAAAAGGCTCTAAGTATTCTTTTGGTCTCGGTCCAGGCAGAATCTGTGACACAGTCTGGGTTATTTAAATGATATCTGGCTTCATTTTCTGGGCCATTCCTTTCGCTAGATGACTATTCCATCCTCTTTCATCTAAGATGAACACACAAAGTTCATCTAGTCAGAAAGACATACCAAGACAGAGTGAAGCTCAAGAAAAAAAAAGAAAAAACACCAAACAAACCCGATTCATTACAAAATGCACAACATGAAGAGAATAATGGAGTTCTGAGCTGAGATCCAAGAATACCAGGTGCTGGTTGACTGTCTTATGGGGGGTGGAAGTGTGGTGGAAGGGGGATGCATGTGAGAATCAGCTCTTAACTGAGTCAGTATGACCTTCTGACCTTTTTCACATCCAGCTCTGTGGCCAAAGAGAGAAGTAGCCCATTTTGCAGCACGAGCCCAGAATACTCAGGTGTTTTTTTCCAACAACATTTTCCCCAGGAGCTAACACTCTGAAAGTTCAGAAGAGAATATACAGACACAGTTACGGCATGGCTTGGTTATGCCAAAGTTACAGTCTTCATGCCACAGTCAGGACCATCGAGTAAATTCTTCAGCTTGTACTTCCTCAGGCTTAATATAGACTGTCTAGTAAAGTATCTGAAAAAAGCATGTGCAGAAGGTCCTCCTCTACTCTGTTCTCGAGGAACAGTTTTTGTTCCTTTTACTCTGTTCTTGAGGAAAAATTTTCTTGTTTACATGCTGGCACTAGATTCTAACACAGAGAGGGCTTTTCGTGGGATTTTTCAGGATCCTTGTTCTAACAAAGAACTGTGGGATCAAACTATCTTTAAGTACTTTAAGTACTTGATTTCTTGTACATGTATTGGGGCTGGTCACTTTCTCCTGTATCTCCTCCACTCACCTCTCCTGGTGCATTTCTTAGCTGTCTCTGAGACAGCTTCTGCTGACCCTGAACAGCAGCTTGAATCCAGGCTCAATCAGTTGCAGAGTGCAAGGATCAGAAATGCCCAACAGAAGGAAGAAGTGGGAAGGCTGTAGTCACTAAGATTGTTTGCATATTTTAATTTGAACCTGTTTTCAGTTATAACCTCTTCTTGGTGACTTGGGGTGTTTCTGACCTCACCATTCACAATCAGAGTGCAGAGCTTACTGTAAACTCTGAACAGACTACTGAATGACCCACTCATTTCCTCCAATGTCAGTTCAGGAACAAAAAAAATCTTATCAGACTGCAAAGTTACTGTGGCGTGTTATGAATGGAGGGCTCACATCCACATTGTGACATTCAGTGGGACAGAAAGCAATGTCTCATTGTTGGTAGAGCCAGTTCTTTTATTTCTGTTCTGAGCTCTCTCTCTCACCAGGCCAAGCCAATATTACTTTATAAGCTGGGATGGTGGGGCGACTTGGGCCTTTTTACAAAATACAGTTTTGACAGCTACAATGAAGGGTTGCATCTGAATGCAGAAGCAGGTGAAAGGTACAGTGTGAGGGGAGTGTAATGATTTGTTGGTGTTCTGTGAATACCCTGCAGGCAGAACAATGACTAAATGACAGGTGAACCTAAAAGGGTTGATAGTTTTCCATAGGAGCTGGGCTCTTTATCTTCGTTGTGTTCAAATTTCTCAGCTGTGAAATGGGGATAATTATATTTTCTTCCTCTCACCTGTTTTCTGTTTTCTTTATAAACAGAATTGTTCCTCTTTGTTTACCCCTCCCTGACATTTCCATAGCAACACACAACCCATATAAGTACCTGTAAATATTTCTTTCCAAATGCACATAGGGAAGAAAACCACTATTTCTATGAAAATATTAAGATTTTACATATAAATTCTTATTTTCAGCACTGCATTTCTCCATGTTCAAAAAATTACCATTTAAAAATTTCTCAGCTAGATATCCAACTGAACTGTGCTCTCCTCCTGCTGTAACAATCAGACCTGTGCTCTTTAAGAGCACACCTGCTCAGCATGTCCATTCTCAGCAAACTGCCAAAATATGATTTTAAGATTACTGACTGTTTTGTGGTGCAAGAGTACTTTATGTTAGGTATGGGTAAATGTCATAGTGCAAGTCCCATAAGCAGCAGCCCAAAGCAGAAGAAATGTCATTAAAATCAGTTGAGTGCTGTGGGTACAGTGCAAGTATGTGAAACGTGAATCAGTTCACTCTGCTGTTCGCTAATTACAGTGATGACTGATTAAACACTTTGATTTGAATCCACATTTTATTGATATGTGGCATTGATGTGGTCAGCCTGAATCACAATTCCATTTTTATTAAAACTACAAAACACTTTCCTTCTTTTAATCCCCTGCTCTCATACTCCCTCCTTAATTAAATTAACAGAAAGGTATCTAAGTATTTTAATTTTAATTTTTAATTTTATGCTACAAAATAGCTTTGAGGTTTTATGTAGCTGTTACACACAGGGATGCACTTCATCCACAAGGTAACAGAGGCCACAATATTCCATACACTGTCATAGGAGATTACTGGAGCCTTTATATTTCTCCATGAGGACCAGTGGCTGTAATAACTTGTCAGAAGAGTGACATGAAGCTACCCCAATGCTACATGTTGCTATATATACCCCAGAAGTCCCTAGGAATTACCCTGGTTATAAAGTTTTCCACTGCCTATGCATGCAGTTGAGAGCATTTCTATCTCCTCACAAAGAGGCAGTGAGGGCATTTTTAGTGGTTTCATCTTTCTGTGTTGTTTCAAACAAACATGCAATGTGTAAAACTTGAGATCAAAGACTCCAGTTCCAACTATGTTAAAGGTGGATTTTATTGTCCCAGAAAGGCCACCTAATAAAGCAAGGCCAAATAAGTTTGATGAACCATAATTTGTAGGTTGGGCCTTATGACTTGACACAATAAACTTATTGCTTGGTACATAATTGCAGCTAGAAAATGGTTTCTAAATGTTGACAGACACTAGACGGGGTTTATATCTATTTTTACTTACTCTGACAGCTTAGAATTGTGATGTGAGGAGGCTGCCAAGGCTTTGTAGTGCAATTAAGTGACAAGAAAACTTTAAAGGGATTTAGAGTTAGGCTGTAACTTGAAAACCAGGCTCGTGTCTGGATTTAGATTTGATTTCAATGGAATGCTTTCCTGTTTTCCTGCCCTTAAGCTTTGGCTCCTCCAGCAACAGATGCAGAAAATGAGTTACAAAATTGAGGTGCTGCAGAAAAGCACACTCACAAGAAAATCCTATTCACAAGGTTCTGGAAATCTCCTTGTTTTCTTTCTTTCTGTGTGGGCTTTCCATATTTCTCACTTTCTGCCATCTATTTCCTTTCCTCCATTTCAATAATAGTTCCATAGCACATTTCTGAGAAGTTCAGGATTCTTTACTTCCCAGGTTTCCTTTCTCATTGATACAATTCCTCTTTTTGATCTTTGCTTCTTTCTCTTTTGTTCTCTTTTTTACTTTTCCCTCATTCCTTTCTACAAGATTTCAGTCACATGCTAGTTAAATTTGTTTCCCCATTATTTTTCATTTTCTCAATCAACATGTATTCTTTTCCTAGTTCCCTAGCTTAGCACATCATGATCTCTGCAAGATTTCAGCTACCTGCTAGGATGGTGCTTTTTTTCCCCACTGCTATCTATTTTCTCAACTGACACTTTCTTTTTTCCTGGTCCTTTAAGTTAGCGCAGCCTGAGTTCCATATAACATTCCAGGGCTGTTTCCAGATCACTCTAAGTTATTTTGTGATGGTTTAGCTATCTGCACACAACAGTGCAATCTCTTACAAAGATGCTCTCTGTCTTTAACTTATTTGGCTCAGGTATCAATTACAGTGCATTATTCCAAACAACAGAGGAGTGGTTCATGTATCAAGAGGTTTTGGCAGTCCCCTAAAGCCCGTATTTTTGTTGTAATTGATACACAAGCTAGCTATATCAGTTTGAATACAGCCCATAAGTTATACCAGCTATAAGCATATTCATGACTGCAGTATCCCAAGTTTTCATTCAAAATATGCTTTAAAATGCTCTTACTGTGCTAGCTTTTTTCTTTAGGCCCATTTAGCTTTCTTTTTCACTAGCCATGTGCAGTATCAATGACAGCATCTGAAATTAAGCACGTTCTTAGAAGACCTTTAGTGCAAATTATAGTCTTTTCATTGATGAGTACCTCCCCAGTACCTGTTTCCAGTCTTCCCACTTTTCACTTCTTTTAAGTCTATGACTACATGTTATTAAGTACATTGAATGAATCCATTTCATTAAAGAATTTACCACTTTTAAAACTTGAAAACCAGAAGTGGTTTCACTGAAGTGACATAAAGATCTCCACAAAGCTTTGCATGAAAATATGGGACATTAAAGTCAGGATATTAAGCTTCAGATGTGTAATTGTTGCACTGAAGACAATGGCAAAACTCTTGATTAACACCAGTGGAGCCTGAATTCTGCCTAAGGAAATCTGAGGTGTCACTCTAGGACTAGTTGGAAGTTTCACATGATGAAGACAAAAGGAAACATAGAGCTTTTAAGGAACTGTTAGAGCCCTGTAATTGGAAAATTCAGCACTTGCTCTCCTAAACTGCAAAATATTAAGCGTACTTACAGACATGTTCCTGAAGAACATCTCAAATATTTTCTTATGATAGGGGTGACTGAGTCTTTTACAGACAGATCTATTCCACACTTTAGTCCTAGATCCTCTCCTTCAACACGGCATATCTTCAAAAGATTTGGCTTGGACTCAAGCAATTCTCCATTTAAATGAAATGAGCAATAGACAAATAAGTAAACAGGAAAAACTGAACTTATTTGTTACAAAAGAAAGTTTTACCTTCACTGGTAAAAGTAAAGCATTTTGCAAATGGTTTCTAAAAACTGGAAAAAGCAGCTCCTCTGCTAAAGAAAGGAACAATATGATTTACATTATACCACAAGACTGTCAGAATGATGAAAAATACATCAAGTATTCTGAATTTCACTAATAAGCAAAGTAATGTAAAGTTCACACGGGATACAGCAGAGAGACTGGCGCAGTGCCTGTTGAACTTTGGGTTAGAGCACTGTGAAACAGCTTCAAAGAAACTTTCATGCTCTGCACATAACATGAATCTGTCCCTTTATCTTATTAACCTGCTTTGAGAGCTAAGCTTTGTCAGAGTTACAACTATAATTGGGTCAGGGAGCTCCAGTCCAACCTGCCTGTCCCCAGATACAATTACAGGATTGTTTCTAACTTGTCTAGGGGACCAGGGTTAACTGCATTCCCCTAATGTGTCCTGGATACGGGGACATGGCTCAGCTCTGTGTGCCGTGTGGCTCTCAAGCTGAGTAATTACATCTTGGAGCTGGGAAGCTAGAATCCTTTACAGCTGCAGTGCAGGACTGACCAAAAGCAACCTAAAGGAGCTACATTCAAAAGGAAGGATATTTCTTTTCCTTCCCATGAGAGTTCCAAGGAGCTCCAACTTTTTATCTACTTAGTGTTTATGTTAGCCTGCTTTTAACTGTTCTTTCATACCTTAAATATCACTGAAAAAAATGCTTGTTTTCTACTTCCCCCTATATAGTAAACTAATCAGAGGCTGGGGGAGCTTCATCTATATTTATTAGGCTCTTCTGATTTAAAGAGATTGTGAGTTCCATCTCACATCTGGTAGATGAAAGCCTACGACAGAGACCAGGAGCATGAACAGCCTGATGCTGTTCCCTCCAGCACATCTGTCAGATAGCAGCTCAGGACTGAAGTGACCAGTGTAAGGCCTCTAGCAGTCCCTGCCAAAAATTCTCCTGCCAAACTCAGGATGCAGTGATGTTTATAGGCTATTTGAAATGTTTCTTAAATGCTGTAATCAAGACTTTGCTCTGGGAATTTGAAGGAAATCATTGTCCTGTGCAAAAACATCACACCCCTATGAAAGAAGAAGCTCATTTGATTTGTATGCTTTAAGATCATGACTGTGAGAGACCTTCTACACAGAACATTAGGGTACAGAAACATCTCATTATGTATGTTAGGGATGCATTAAATGTAGATCACACCCTTTTGAACCACCAGAATAAAGACTCAGGTGTCAAAGGTAAACTTTACTCTTTATATCCTTTGTCTTCATTTTACAGTAAGTTGGTGGTCCATTTCCTTCAATGGAAAAAAACTTTCTCTAAGAAAGGAAATTGTTTTGTTTACTTGCTGCTTTGTTACAAATCCTAAGAAACTGACAGTTACAGAAGAAAACCAAAAAACAAATCAATGAACATTTCTCACAAATTAAATGCCATACATCACACATAATTCAAGACTCAAGTGTATTTTAAGAAAACAGTAGTCAAATTCCCTGAGGACAGCTCTGTTTTCAGTTTTATAAGAAAGATAGGGTACAGCAGCCTCCTCTAATAGTGTCAACTCATTTTGAAATGCTGCAGTTTAAAAAGGCAGCCAACTGTCCTGAGTACAGATATCTGCTCTATGCAAAGTATGTTTGTCCCTTTCCACAGATGAGAGGTAGAAATACGATGCCAAGTGTGTGATTCCTACCTTCAAGGTTTCAGACATGTCTTTCTTTTGACAGCAACCATCAAAACAGCATGACTTGAAGCCAACGTGTTCCAAATAGAATTTAACAACTCCTGTAGAATGTAGTGAACATTTTTCTGGATGACTTTCATGAGATTTTTCTGGGGAGCAGCAAAATATCAGACTGCAACTTCCTTTTCCTAATGCTGAGCAAATACCATTTCCTCACATGAGATATTGACTCACTATAAGCAACGGTGTGTCAAGGTAAGAGAAGAAGATACATACAGCACTTCCCAGGCACTTTTTGCTGTATGAGAGGTTCAGCTTGATCACTCATAGGGTGTACTAGTTTTATTTGTATGCTTATTCTATCAGGAAGCATGAGTTTCCACAGTTGTTTTCACAGTAAAAAGTGAAAAAATCAGTACTGGTAATCATGACAAAACAGATCCATGTGCATTTAAGAAAGTTGTCTTTATAAAAGGAAATTTGCCAAGAACATAAGTCCTTAAGATGACCTTAATTAGGACAGTATTGATCCTCAGGAGGAAAATTATTTTAGATGACAGATGGTATTGAAAATCATGCTGTTTTCAATTCCTTCTGTGCTCAGTCTTTTTCTCTTCTTCTAGGAAGAGGCTGCAAGATCTTGACATGCACAGAAAAGGGCAAGAAAATTAATCTTGGTGTTGTCAGGGAATCACAAAATCTTGGAAACTAAATTAGTTGCACTCTGGACCAAATTGTTTCTCATTGGCATTGTGTTCTCTGGTCCCACTCCTGAAGCATCCTGCAGAATGAAGCAGGATTCTAAAGGTTGTTATGACAATTGATTTGTTGTGACACACCCAAAATTTTTTCCCATCTACAATGTCTGGAATTGAAACCCTGGCTCAGGTAAATGGCATATTACCTGGATGCACTAACACCTGGTTTTCAACCCATGATATAACTACTGACTCAGAAAAGGAAGAAACATGCTCATGCTGAGAAATACACTCAGTGCTGCTAGCTCCATGAGCAGCCGCAGTGCCAGCTCCGGGTTCAGCTCTGCTGGTGAGAGCCCCAGACAAGAGGAGTGAACTGGATCCAACCTTTGTAAAGGACACAGGGACCTGTGGTGCCAGCCAGGGGACCAGACACTCAGAGAGAGACATGGCAGGAGCCAAGGACCCCCAGATTTTCCCAAGCTTAGACAGGGAGGGTACAAAAGTCCAGGAATTCCTCTGCTCAGGGTCTCTCTTCAGAGGCACCAGCTCTAGTGCTTATTCTGTTGTTGCACCATGATTAAATTATTTAAAGGATCCTGATGTCTGCGACTCTGCTATGGGAACCCTGAGGTCAAGGCAGTGAGAAAACCTGGTCTGACAATGAGAGTGTGGGTTGTGTTGCTGTGCAAGGGCTTCAGTCCCAGCTCAGATGGTACAAGAGTGACCAACAGAGTTGCTCGTGGATGGTCAGACAGAAAAGTTTCTGGAACATTCAATCTCTGACAAAATTTGCTCCATTAATACATTCTTTATTGATGCTTCCCATCTTTAAAGAGGCAGTGAAGAGTGCTGCAATCAGCATGCAGTGCTATTGTATCTTTAAAAGAAAAGACCACACATCCTGAGTAAAATGAAAGAAAAATAAAACCAATTGCACTAGGGGAAGTTCAAGTGCTCCCTATTTTTTCCACTGTCCTTTCAATCATAAATATATTCAGTTTTCTCTGAAGCTGGTAGATGGCAAGTCACATTTAATTGGGCCTGAAATTACTTTTTTCTACAATTGATTGAGAGCACAAACCTGGGAACACAAACTTAGGAGCCAGACTGAAGGCCATTAAAATTTTGGCCCCATGGTGTTAGCTGTTCTGTTGGCTGCCTTTCAGAGTAATTTGAAACCAATTCATTCTTCAGCAGTACAATGGAGCAATTTTCTATCTGGTTGTCATAAACAGAACGAGTAAACAGCAGTGGGGTTAGAAGAGGGGTTAGAAGTCCTTGTATACTCAAGGTCACAGTCTGGGCAAATGTCTTAGCTCAGCTCCAGCAGATTTTAAGAACCAGTGGCATAAAAGCATTTAAGCTTTTGTGTACTGATGGCCAGGGATGAGCAGCACAGATGAACAGAAGCCTGTACAGCATCGTCCAAATGCATATGTGTGTGGCACAGGGCATGCAGTCACCTTCCTTGAACCTTACTGAGAAACATGTAACTATGGCTATAGGTCTCTGGATATTCCAAAGCTTTATAGTGTTGAGACAGGCCCAAAATGATGAGTAGGTCCTTTACTACCCCATTTTAGGAATTAGGATTGTTTGGTTTATCCTCACTTCATTTGTAGCATTTGCAAACTCAAAATGGAACAATAGAAAGGTGAACCAGCCAGAAAAAAGACTGGTTTAAAATGACTTGTTCATATTGATTCAAGCCAGTATAAAACTCACGTTTAATTATGTGCACCTTAATTATTTCCTAAAACACTGTCTAATGGTGTTATGCATCATTAAACAGTTATCTTTTCCCTCCAAATTCCTGCCCTGAGAAAACTGCATATCATAGAGTGTAAATCAAAGCCTAGACCTGTATTAGTTTCTAAAGCACTTTCACATTCTTCAAAATGACATGTGTTATATATGCATGATTTTATCTTTTCCAAATCTGCTCCTCAAGTATTCAGAAGAATAAGGTCTTTATGGTTCAGACACTTAAAACTGCCTCTGGTATTTGACTCTAATGTAGGGAAGCCATTACACCAAGGCATCATTTCAGGCCATCACCACCCAGTATGTAAAAGCAAACACAACCTTTACCAGCCAGCAGAATAGTTAATATAAACCTATGACAGGAGATACATCAATTGGCAGAAAACATGAAGAGGAACTGGACAAAGAAATCCAGCTAGTATCATATTTAAACCAGAGGGAGAGACCTTAGAAAAAAATTCTTACTAGACCTTTCAAAACCAAATTATATTTCTGAAGTACTCACTTTAACTGATAATAGTCTCACTCACAGTGAAATTCATTTTTTTTTGTTTTCAAAAGGAACGATTTTTTTTTCAGTGACAGAGAAAATCTTTAATATTGGAAGATGGAACAAAAGTTTTATCTAAAGTTCAGATTACCTTTCCTCATACATACACCAAATGTTAGTTTTGATCAGGTAAAAAAAATGAACCATTTACTGTTAAATTTTACAAGTTACCAGTGGACAAATTCCACAATTACTACTATATATACACTTTGTGCAAAAACATATCATCTTTATCTTTCTAATGTGTTGTAAAGTGAAAAAAAAAATGTAGGCAAGGTCAGAGAACAATACCAGGTACATTCATATCCTCCACTATATTTAGGCTTCATAAAGAGTTCACAATATGCAAAAGAGAATTATTTTTCAATGACACCATACAAGGGTTTTTATCTAGTTGAGATTTATAGCTACACAAACAACACAAATGTTTAGTAATATCAATTTCTATATCATGAAATGAGAAGGTTACTAAAGCCATCAGACAAAGATCTTCCAATAAATGTGTAGCATATGAGGATGTAATTCATGAACTTATTTGGATGCCATGGGTAATTCTAAAGCATTTTGTCTACTCCTGTTTATCAGACAACTTACAGAAAAGGTAAGAACAATTAGTCCTCAATTGCTGAAGTCATTAGCCTTGTTTGCAAAATGTATTTTATCTGCTTATAAGACAGTCCACTCTGCAGACATTCCAATGGCATTTTACTGCAGATATAACATAGTGGGAATGCAAGGAGAGAGCAAAGCTTACCATTGCTGAAAGACTACACTGTCCCCTGGAGGACAAGAGTCATAAAGATGATGCACAGAATTATGGGATGCTGGGAAGACCCCTAAACAAACAAACAAAAAAGTCATCTTACACAGCAATATTGCCCAACAATGCTGCAGTCATAGTAATTCTTGTGGTAGCTCTGCTCCATTCTTGCAGTGGGAGTTGTTTGTCCTTCCATTCTCTCAGAAGAATTGCTCTCTAGTTCTAGGTGGATCCTGAAGTACATAAACCAGGTTGGATGTCTCCTTAATCCCTGGGGCCAAGGTGTGTTGTCTATTCTGAACCATATATCTCCAGTTTTTCAGTCCTTAGAGTATGTACTCAGACAAGGAAACCTCAGAGGTCTTATGCTGAAAGTAGTTTCCATATGAAGCTAAGTGAATTTACTACCAAAGGAACACTTACACATACATTTGAATAAATCCATATGATGAATATTTCCTTTAAATGATAACTGCCTCCCAAGTTCCTTTTCAGAAACTGAAACAAGCAACGTCCTGAATCCAGGACACAGGTTCATGCATGAAAACACAAGGGTTCCTAAGTAGAAACAAAATAGTTGGTACAAAATAGCCAACACATAGTAGAAACTTCTGCTATAAAGTCTCATTTATCCAAAGTCTGCAGGATTATTGGTTAGGACAATATCATTTTTTTTCCTTTCCAAGGAAGGCAGGTATCTTAAATAAGTGACTGAGTAATTATAAACAGAAGGAAAATAAAGGTAATGGAAATATTTTCAAATAAGAAAGTTCTTAAATATCAGGTTCTTGCACATCAGTACTCTCTAAGCCTCAGAGTCCTACCAACTTTCTGACAAAACCAAGACTTTTGCCTCAGTTAGCACTGCAAAGGGCTCCCAGAGTGAAATTAATTTTGCTGTGTCAAATTGCAGGGTTTTTATTACTGGTGGCAATGTAAAAGGCACAAAAAGCAGCTCAATTCCTAGATCCCAAGAGCAGTTAGGAGTGCAAGCAACTACAAAGTCATCCTCTGGATTGTAAACTGCACAATTTTGATAAGAAAGTCATTAGCAGTGAATGAAGAGGGCCCTTTACGATGATGTTGTTATATAGCTGCTCCAGAAGCAGACTTTAAGGTCAAAAAGTATTTCACATCTTCCTGCAGTATAGACAAAATGCCATTTTGTTTCAGGAAATCTGGTACAATTTCCTTTACTCTGAAGCTTCATGATTTCCTTTTTAGTTTCCAGGAGGTATTTCTTTTTTATCGGGCACTGACACTTTATTCCTATGTATATGTCATTTGTGCTGCTGTTCCTTTCTTCTGCTGTAATCTGGACTCTTTGTAAAAAAAAAATAAAAATTAAAAAAAAAAAAAAAGCAACTAACTCAGCAAAGAAATCTCATTAATAGCTAGCGAATAAAAAAATTTTGTTGTAACATTTCTCTCTCTAAATCCAATTAATGTCCAAATGAGGAAAAAAAAAACAAAAAAAAACCTAAAAAAAATACCCAGTTAGAAGGCAAAATAATGTTAGTACAAGTGAAAAGAGCTGGCAAAAGAAGGAAGAATGGATTGTTCAACATAATCTTGGGGTCCCTGGAGTATATAATATAGTCTTAGGGTAAACTGAACTTAAAGAAATAGAGTCACAGCGAGGCAGTTCAAGTGCAGCTCCTGTGAGAAAAGTATCCCAAGAAAGCAGCAAAAGAAATGTAACAGTCCAAGGTTGTTGGACCTGGCAAGAAAAAAAGACAGTTCTGACTACAGAGGCTGGGTGCTCTAGAACCTATTTCACATTCAGCCACCAACCTCCCAAACCAGTGATGAGTCCCTCAGGTCACATTGCCATTCCCTGCCTGTGCACCAGTCCCAGAACTTCTTTCTCCTCAACTCATCAAAAGATATGGTACATGCCTTGGGCATCCCAGCCTCAAGAATACTGGGGTGTGTGCCTCAAAGAAATGAGATGAATGACCATTTTTGGGCTAGGTAACAGACACCATATGGGGTAGACTTCCCTAAGAGGGCAGCATAATACAAATCCACGCAGTCTGCTAAGAACAGAATTTATTCAAGGATTTCTGCTAAAAAAATTAATTCCCAAGTATCTATGTTGGATTTTTTTCCTTAACTTTTGGGCAGTATATGTAAAATCCAGTAGACAAATCAAAGCACAGACAGTGTTTGGGATTTCCAAAACTATCTAACTCAACATGGTACTGGACATATGAAAAGAGGCACCTAATTTGCATGCGATAATATGTTTTCCCCCAATTTTTATTAAAGACCTTTTTAAGGACAGATTCATATCAAATATACCAGAAGTATATTTTGTTCTTGTTCTTTGATTTCTTGTTCTCAGAAGTCTTGAGAACAAGTCAAAGTGTGGCCATTTAGCAGTAACTTTGTGCTGTGCTGAGCACATTAATCAGAGGTACTCTGAGCTTTCAAAGGCTCTTTGACCAGGCACATTCAGCCAGATTGCTCTGGTATCAGAATTGGGGCTTTTGCCACATTATCTGCCTAAAAAGGCAGAAACCACCGAACCGTGATAAGGTAAACAGACAAATGTTCCCGAACTCTCAGTTGTTTCCTTTAATATAACAAGCAGCATGCCAAACTTAGTTCTTCACAAACCTCAAACAATGGGATTAATCTTAACATTTTTTGTTGACTGGATGACTATTGGGTTCATTAAAAAATACGTATTCAGTAACACACAAATTTTCACAGTAGGAATCATAGCTGTAGCTGATTCTACTGGAAATTAAAAATTGGCAGTAGTCTGCATCTTATGTGCCAGTTAGGACATTCACACACAATTAAAGCTGTGTTATTTATATAGCTATAATTATCAATTTATCTATATTTTAGTCTTAAATTCTGAATTAGATTAGCATATCACAGCTCTGTGTGTCTTGAACAGAGTTTTCCATGTAGAAATTTCCAGCTGCACTTCCCCAGGAGGCACGTTAATTACTTACATAGGAAAATTTTACACAAAACTCAGCTTTAGGATCCTAATGTCAACATTCTAATTTCTTCTCCTCCAGGCTCAATAACATGCCTTAAGATTATGATTAGCTGTTTTGCACATGCAGAACTGGAGAGAAGTAGAGAACCAAAATTATTCCACCCCTATCTGGCCAGCCTGAATAGAAGCTGAGCTTAGTGAGCCACCATTGTTTCTTTCCCCTCTTTCCAGAAGATGGTCACCATTGCTGGAATAAACCCAGCAAGTCACTGGAAACAGCTGTTCACCCATGATGCTGTGAGACATTGTTGTCTTTCTCCATCTTTGTCCCATTGAAGCATCCAGAGGAACATGCTGGTGGTACCCAAACACTCAGTCTGTTCTTGGCCGATTTCTGCTGTCATTATAGGTGGGCATCACAGCAATTGGAAAGTGAATGGTCCTTTGTCTCTACAGCAAATGCTACCAATAGTTGTGACAGCTGCAGGATAGTGAGAGCCAGGCACAGCATTTTTGGTGAATGCCATGGTACCCAAAACTGTGGCTTCAGCTGACTTCAATAATAAAAATAATCATGTTACTTTAACTACATTGTCAGTGTTGGCTCAGATTTTTTTCTCCGTGGTTAGATTTCCAAACCAGTGAAGAGGAGAGGCAAGACACTACTGTCACCCAGCTGCATGGGAGAGGCACAGGTCCCCAGTGTCTCCTTGGGTGCGGGGATGCCAAAAAAATGCTCTAACCATTTGGCTCCCTGTACAAAAGCTGGAGATTAAAAATTTCAAACAAGCACAGTTAAATTCTGTTCAATGTGAAAAATAACAAATATGATCTTACTTCATATGGAAAAAAAGCACTCTGGTTCAGACATACCCTGTTATTACTTTCCTTTTTCTGGCTTGTAGGAGAAATAAAGCAAAAAATCAAGAAGCTGCACATTTGCTTTGAAAATACCTTTGACAGGTAATTGCTGTGTAACACTGCCAATGCCAGGAGCAATAGCAGCAGAGTACAGCTTATCAGCATTTGAAAAGGGATTTCTGGAAGTACAACGAACAGCAACCCATCACTGGCACACAGATTCCTGTTTGCTCCTAGACCTCCTTGTGAATTTTTATATTCTGTAAATGAAGCAACTGAGGTTATCATTTTCCAGGATCTCTTAGTCCCAAGAACTCCAACTTAATCCCTTGTTTATTACATTTATTCAGAGCAGTTTGTTCTCAAATGTTTAAGATTTGAAATAGACCACAGGACAAACATTTTTATTGCTACTATTTCACTACCATGTATCTTTCATATCTAAAAGAGAAGATCTTCTTGATTAATCTAAGAACATAGAAAACTAAAACATTTGCATATCTGAAACCGTTTCTTTTGCTGCTATTGGAAAAGACAGAAATTGAAAGGAAAAAAGAAAGCCACATATTGATAGCCTTTGACCATAGGTCAGCTAGACAGTATATTTGCACTGTGCTTACTTTTCACAGAAATCTTCTCTGTCTCTTTAGTAGCCTTTGAATTTACAAAGAGTGAGGCTAGCTGTGAGCCTCAGCTGCAAAATCACACCAGCACTAGAGCTTCAAATTCAAAGTTGTTATTTTCAACAAACTTTTTGTGAAGCCCACTAAACTTGCTTGTGTGTGTGTGCTGCTGCTTTTCATCTGCCTCCAGAAGCCGGGCTTGGTTGGAAAAGGTGCTGGGTAAAAGCTGTACCAATGGATTAAGCTTTGAAACCGGGAGGGGAGCGGCAGTGGGGGGGAGGATGGTGCTGGGGAGGGCATGAGGGAGGGGATATAGAGATATCCTTATCCAAGGACACCGATACCCTTCTCTTAACAAATTTCAGTATTAAGATGAAGGCAACTTTCTGTATCTTTGTCACATGGTTAAGAAGAGAAGAGGAAAAATGTTGCAGAAGACACATGATCTGACAGACTGGTGCATTTAAACTTCATTCTCTGCCTAAAGATTTTTCTCACCCACACTCCACTTTCTTTTCCTGTTGCTGTCACCATGGATTTGTTGTCATTCAGATGTCTAATGTGGGAGCCATCCAGATGTATTTCTCTTCCCTGTACTTATTTAATCATTCCAGTCTCATTGATGTTACAGACTTTGTGTGTTTGTGCTCTCTGTTGATGAAAGTCACGCATACACCTTTGTAAATCTGCAGAAGTCACAGTCTAATGAAGCATCCAGGGGAAAAAAGGAGTATTTTCTGGCACAGCACTCAAAAGCAGCAAAGCTGTACTTCACTCATCCCTAGGTTATTAAACAGTCTAAGCAAATTCTATCTGGACCCCAAGCCCAGCAAAAAAACCACTAATAGATGGAATGATCTTAAAAGCAAGAAGCCAGAGAATAATAAATTTAAAAAAAAAAAAAAAGACTGATGTGTACATATTACATTGTCTTGTTAAGAAGAAACCTTTCTGATTGTAGTTTATTAGAGTCCCTTTCTCTCCTAAAACATTCTAGTAGATTTATTCATTCTATCAGATCTAATAAAGTATGAATTTGTTATTAGATTAAAAGAAATACATTTAACTATAAATATTAAAACAAACCTTATCAGTAAATGCTTTTTATGATCAGTGATAGTTTGCATTTACTGGCAAGACAAGTGATTAAAATTATGCTATACAGAGGATCCAGCATACAACAATAATTTGGACATGTTTGCAGAATAAATTAGTATATCAAAGGCACAGCTAATACTTTCAATAGGATAAGAATCACCCTCTAAGGAATGCAATTGCAGGAGCATCATTTGTTTTGTGTATCTATACCACAACAAAGCCTGTTTAATCACCTACCTGATATTTTCATTTGCACATGAGAATCCACCAGTGGCATGCAGCAGGAGTCAATCAGTAAAGGAATCCCAATTGTGAAGATTTTATGTTTCTTTCTTTGCAGACATGCACTTATGTTTTTATCCAAATGGCTTAAGAGTTGAATCAGGACTATCTTATTCACATAGAGTAATACCACACTTTTCAAGCAGACCCTCAGAAATCAGAACTGCTCCAAAAATAAGTTGCTCTACTACATTTGATGTATAGCATTCCTACCACATCTAGAATTTCAAAGCTAGTGCAATAATTTAGTAAATATTTTGGGAACATAACCATGGGCAGTTGGCAGAGCTTTATTAATTTACTAAGTTGACTTCAACAAAACTTCAATTTACATCAGCTGAGAAGCAGAGCAAGAGTATTTAAGTAGAGCAATAAAAGAAAAAGCCCTTCCCTGTGTCTTACAGAGAGAGCATGTGGTTTGCATTTAGCCCAGCATCCTATGGCATTAGGCCTGCAAGCAGATCACTGCACCAGTCCAAAGAAATGCTATGATTTTTTCAATGACCAATATCAACTTGTGTCAGATAAAGATAAGCAGTGAAACTCTGAAGCTAACTTTGTAATGCTCTTGTTTTCCAGAAACATTCCAAAAGTACTGATTTTGGCATTCTAAATAAAAACAAATATGAATGAAATTGCAAGAGGACAAATGCACAAAATGTGTCCCTCACTTGATGTTACATTCCAGAAAAAATTGTCTGATAGAAAAGACCAATGAATTATTTAATATTTATATTTTCTCTAGAAACCCTTTTTTTCTTGAAAGCCATTTATCTCATTATTAAAAGAAACTAACCATAAGTTTTTGGTTTAATACAGATGCTGAAGAAATTGCTTTCTTTCACTCCACACATGCACAAGCAAACACACAAAGAGTAGATTACAAAGGCATTATCAGTGCTATGACATATTTTGGAATTGTGAAATAGAAAAGGGGTCTTCTTTCCCACTTAATAAGACCTTATTTACAAGATCTGCAGTTGCCTCCCAAGCTCTGACAGTGTATAGACAGTGTATATGCAGTGGTGAACAATAGTCTGCTATTTTAGGGTTTGCTTCATTATTAGAGAAGAATATTATGTTTTTATATGTCATCTTGCTGGCAATTAATATTTATATCAGCCATGCATGATGCTCATTTCTTTTTCTCAACATTAAAATCAGATTTAATTAACTCATTTTTACTGAGAATTGACTTTACTGCCCATTAGCCACTGTTATATTGTAAACATGTATATCATTATGAAAGCATTTATTTTTGCTGTGGCGTATACTACTTACTCTATATTTCAGAATGCCTGCTGCTTTAGTCTTTTAGTTGAATATGAAAATTTTACTTAATAGTCCCAAAGGTAGCTTGAGGGATCTGACTCTAAAGTAAAAACCTAACTGTCAAACCCAGGTTTTCCATTATCTGGGTTTCTGAGTCACATGGTATAAAAACCAAACAAACACTGGATATGGCTAACAGGGAAATTTTCCAAGCATGGGTATTTAATGGATTGGTACAGTCCATCCCACATATCTCTGCCCCAAGGAGCTCAGACAGGTGCAGGAAAGTGAAATTTGGGAATTTGGGAAAAAATTCTAACTTACTGAGAGAAAGAGTGGGACAGGACTTTTGGAGGCCACATTGCCACACAGCAAAATTTCCTTAAAGCCTTTGCAAAACCCTCTCCCTTAAATTTTAAATGCTCTTCTGTCTGTATCTCTGCAAAACCTACTTTTGTCTTCTTTGGAGGGGACTGTGAATTAAACTGTGGTGAGAGCAGCACATCAGTAAATCCAGCACTGAGCTCAGATGTGGTGTAAACTCTCAGCAAAATCACAAACTCACATCTGCCCTTTATAAAGCTAATGTCTTTTGACATTATCATTGTGTGAATTGAACCTGGTAACGACACATATAGATTGGCTGAAATAAAGTGTAACTTCAATAAATAGGAAAAGAGGAAGTTAGTCCCTTGTTTTCTAGGAGCATTTTTTAATATTCCAAATAGGAATTTTTGTTTTGCATCTCATATACACAAGACTGGAATTGGTTGCTCGAAGTAACTCTTTTGCCATTAATATTTTATGGAATTTTTTTTTCCGGCAAGATCTGAGTGTTCTCACTTTTGCCTAATAGCCTTTTTCTTTATGCAAATTCTCCGTATATTGCAATTTTTCCAAGAATACAGCTTTTCAGTGGGTGTGCTTTTGTAGTTACCTTGACTAAGTTATTCCTTGCATTTCATCAGACGTCTATGCAATTTAAGTGGGTTTTAAATTACTAAAAAAATGCTCATAATACAACATAAATAATAATGCCCATAGATTTTCTTCTCTTTGGAAAAAAAATATTCTATGCAAGCTATCTAATATATCAAAAATCACAGACCCCTCTTACTATCTACCAAAAAAGCTGTAGATCAACTCATAGCATTCCTCACAGGTCCCCTGTGTGAAAACCTCAGACCTGCATGCCAAAGCTCTAAATACCATTAATTCTGTCTCATTTTATAGTTAATGGAGAATGACAGTCACAAAAGAGCTAGGGGTAGGCTGCTGGGTTTGACCATGTATCTCCATTAACTATTCAGATACTGGGGGCATTGTTTTCAGAACCACACACATGTAAAGGACTTCAGAGACTACTCAGCTCACCTAATTACACTTTAGCTGAAGCATTTTGGAGTAAAAAAAAAATTATGGATCATTTTGTACTTTTTAATTTATGAGAAGAAAAAAATAAGTAAAAATTTGACTGCTATTCATACTTTGACTTTCTTTTTAAGTTTACTCATGTTTTATGGGATGGATTTGTGTACGGTTAGCTGTTATGCCACAAATATTATACTCACCAGCTTTTCAAATTTAAAGACTACAGGCTGATTGATCAACACAGCTTCCTGCCCTAATGCACAAACCACTGTACCAGTGTCAGTGCTGATTGATGTTTACCTAAGCTATCCTACAAGTCCTGCAGGCATGGTGATCTCTTATTGTCACCAGTGGTACTGGTGGACCACTCTAATCCATTTGTTCTTCTAAATGTCGGGAGTTTTATTTCAATATCTAACCTTAATACTGCTGCCTGAAATCCAGTTATCTTCTATCTGTCAGTTTATTTATTTGTCATTTGGAGTCTGCCTTAACAGAACTGAATTGCAAATTATCTAAGTACTCCTTCTCTTCTCCATTCAAGGGGATGACATTTTCCCTGTCCTCACCTTTTACTAATGTCACAAACCATTTGACTATATTTGGTCTTTTAATAGAAAATCACGGGGAAACATTTAAATGTTTAGCTTTTCAGCACCATCTCACAGTAGGAACATAAGGAACAACATACTGAGCAGACCACAGCAGTTGTGTGACTACAAGTGGCCAACTGCAACTGCTTAGGAAAACGATACAGCAAGCTGAAATCTTGTTTCTCATACTATTGCTCCCTCTACCTTTAAAAAACTACTCAGAAACATGCAGTGTCAAAAACTATATCTCTGCCTTTTTGTTTAATGATGTTTTCCAGATTATATTTCAAGCCATTATCCTAGGACAATGAGTTTCAGGATTTATATACACAGTGTAAAAAAAAATATTCCTTTTCCATCTAACCATGTTTGTGCCCTAGTTGGTGCATTATAGAAAAAATCATTTTAAATTGACCTGCCTAGTACATTCACGAGTTCATGTATTTCTGCCTCCCACCTCTCATTCATCTCTCAGTTCCCCCCCCCCAGAAAAGATGTGGCAGGTGAGCCTGGGTGCAGGGCTGCACCCCCAGCAGACGTGAGCTGAGGAAAACCCCTGGCCATGGCCCCGCACTGCCCAGCACAGTATCTGAGGTGCAGGGAAGACCCAGGGGTGTCTCTCCCAGCCCTGCTTCAAGATGCAGCTATTTTCAGAAAGAGAAATGCAAAAAATTAACTTGGTCAATTTATTGGAGCAAGAATTTTAGTAGGTAGATTATTAAAAATCAACTTTTTTTTAACAGTATCATAACACCTTTTTGTAAATGTAAACCCTCACCAGTTTCAAGGCTTTCATAAATATTAAAATTTGTGATCCTTATTTCTACCCTCTTCTTGCAAAAGTTACTTGCAGATTTCATAGAACTGGAAATGTAATTGCTTAAATAAAATTAACTAGTTTTCAAGATTCCCACTGCAGCACAAGGACCAAAATAACATGATAGCTTTTATGAGCTAATAAGAACTAGCTAAATCTTCATCAGCGCCATATATTTTCACCTAGTAGTTCCTTAGCAACTAAAAAAACATTCCCTGCAGAAAAAGACAAAAATTTGAAAACTATATGTTTAGCTGACATTTGCCTGAAGTGCAAGACATAAATCAAATTTTCCAGGACTTTGACATTTTTATGTATTTATGCTATATTGAGCTAACAGCTTAACCCAGGTTTAGCTGTTTTTCACAATACATTTTATGAATAATGCAGTATGTGCAAACCTTTTTGAAAAGGGAATACTGCCCAACATTAGCACAGCGAATTGGCATTTCACGGTAATTTACTGGGGATAATGCACCATTAGGGTCAACATTGCCAGTGACAAAACATAGATATAATTACATATCAATGTTTTAATATCATCATATTTGGAAAATGATGAAGAATACTCATAATTTTGCAATATAAGATATTTTTAGTACAGCTATACTATGTTACAATTTTCCAACAATTAAAAAGTCATACCCTATAAATATGGTGCATGAGACAATGTTTCTTCCTTTCCTTAAACGACTCCTCTCTCCATGTGCCACAGGACAGAGCACTCAGCAAAATATTTTGCCCAGCTCCTAGATCAAAAGTCCTTCTCTCTCCCCAGAAGAATGAGTTGGTGGAATTAAAATCACATCAAGAGGGGGGAAAAAAGGTCTGAAATGCTGCAGCATCAGTTCTTCAGGCTCCATATTGCCTGGTATTTCTAGGTGCTCCCAATTGCCCCAGAGATTTTTTTAGGGATCACGAAACAAAACCAGAAACCCATGCTCTGCCTTCTTGATGGATCCAGACCCACTTGTCCTTCTTCAGGAAGATACAGAAAGGATAATTCAAGATGCATCTCTGCACATGCTGTGTGCAATATGATTTTCAAAATCCTTCTATAAAAGCTGTAAGAATGCCTGCAAATTTTGTAGGCATTATAGAGAACAAATATTTAATTGAAACTAATCATGCCTAATAAAAATTTTCTACTAGCAAGAATTGCTGCAAAAGCAATAATTATTTAAATTTCAATTCCATTACCTTTTTTGGCTTCATCTTTCATTGAACTTTGCACACTAAAATCACATTACATGGCCATTATATTTTTCAAAGTACCACTGTGAGTCTGTGTCATTTCCTTCAAATTGAGTACATCTTTAGATATTTTCTCTTTCATCTTGAAACAGTCACAATACTTCCTCTTTTATCAACAGTAAAAAACCTCCCATCATTCAGCTTTACTACTGCAAAAGTATATCTAGCCTTCTGTTTGAACACTCTGGACCTGATTGCTAACAGCACATGAGACAGACTGAGATGCTCCTTTACTTGCTGCTTTTATACTACCAAAGTTGCTAGATGAACTAATAGGAGTTTTTCCATCATTGGGAATCAGCTTTAATATGTTATGCTGTGATTTAATTGTTTAACAGTGTGACTCCCTTGAAATGCGATTTTTATTCTTTTAGCCAGTTTATTAGAATGAAAACATGCTTGGTGCTGAAAAGGCTGCTAACACCTTCCTTGTTTTTTGATGCTTCCAGATTGGTATTGCAATTTACTTTTGACTTTGCACATTTAAATTCCATTAAAATTAATTGAAAGGCTGCACACTGAGAAAAAATATAAACATAGAAGCACATATTCAAAACAAAATTAAGCCAGTTAAGTGAGAATAATAAGGAATAAGTTAAAACATCTCAAGAATTGGCAGGCGATTTCTGTAAAAACCCTGAGGTATTTCACTCCTCTTCCTTCCCTAGGTCTGGCATAAATGGGCAAGGCCTACAGTATGTTGAGCTAGGTCATTCCCAGTCTTGATACACTGAAGACTTCAGTACAGCAGCTCACAAAGTTCCTCCTCCAGGATCTGAAGGCAGGTTGTTACCAAAGGAGACAGGGAGCAGCCTCCTGCTTCACACACACTGGCATCATTTTAGATAGAACTTTTACCTCGATCTGCTATTCTAAAATCAAAAAGAATGCCAATTCTCACGCAAATATTCTTCTGTAATGAGTAGATCTTGATCTAAAGCTATGTTTAGATCAACATGACTGCCTTTTATTTTTTTTAACATCAGATATTAAAAAAAAGCAGTTTTTATGATGATGAACTACTTATTAACTGGAGAGAAAGAGGGTAAATCCCACAATTATATACAGCAGTGCAATAAATTCATTAGGTATGTGAGATATATCCAGTAAGGGTCTACATCATGTTCATTACAAGCTTGAGGGAGTGCAGGAGGAAAAGACACATTAAATGAGGCCAGCTGATGGGACCACAGGTGACTCCAACCCAGTCAAGTGTACTGAAGGTGCTGCCAGCTTAACTGTTTTTGGATCCATCATCTCATCATCTGCATCTGCTTTCTGACTCATATCTCATGTTATGAGAAATTTTAAAACTGCATTAACACTCATGTTAGAATCATTCTAGAAATCACACTTCATCTAAAATACACCTGAGTAGTGTGCACAGAGCAAAATACACCTCTGATGTAATTCTGTTTCTTTAATGAAGGGATTTATTTAGCTCACAGGGTAAGGTTCTGATCTAAGACACATGCATTCAGCCATCAGCTGAAAGATTATCTGAGTATACTTCATTCTGATGTTCAGATACAAAAGATTCCATACAGGTAGAGGAAGAGTTAAAGTAGGTGCTTTTCTCCTCAGTATGTACAAATTGGAGAGTGACAGATATAAACTGAAAGGAATGTTTCACATGTGTCTTGTAGGTACATATTGCACTGAGACAAACACTGAACTTGGGTTTAAAAACCCCACTGCTTCCTTTCCAAGACAGTCTGCTATCACTGGTTCCACATTACTTCTCAAAAACAAACATTTCAGGCTGTTCCATTGTTAGGTACTATACAGGTTTGCCTCAGATGGATGTAGATATTAGCAGCTTTAAGACCTTTCATTAAAAGGAAAGACTTGAAAGTTTTAAATGCAATTAATGTCTATATGGTGGTAATTCTGGTAGGGCTTTTCCACTTTGCAAAATATTCACTGATTCAGTTAGGAACATATATTTCATATTTTACCTAATTTTTAAATCTTCCCTATGCATTTTTCAGCAGTATTTTGTATTCCATCAACAGTGAAGTTCATAACTTTTAAAATTAATACAATTTTCTAATTATTTACATTTACATTTTTCAGACAATTAGCCACAATTCACTGTTCCTTTACATGCCTACCTATGTTTAATATATCAGGATTCTCTGGCTTACTTACATGCTTTCATAATATCGCAATGATATTGAATAATAAGGATAATCAAAAAATACATTTGCAGGCCAAATAATTGCACATCTGTTTTATTTCGAATGTGTCCATTACTTATGGCTGTATGCAAAAATTCTATTTGGATTATAATAACTACCATAACTCCTGCAATTACTATGCATTAGGTACTAATGTGGCCATATCCTTTCTTTTGAACCCAAACTTCAGGCTTTCAAAATAAGTCTAAAAAATAAAAAACTGCCATAAATCTGCTTCACTAACTTTTTCTCTGTCTGACTTTGCAATAGGGACATACACACCTAAAAATCCCAAAAGATACTGACTACTTCCTGAGAAGAAGATGGGTTTACAGCTAGAGCTGCAAGTGAGCATTACCTATTTAGCGGTATCTTATCACAGATGGCTTTTTGGGTGAGGCTTCAGGAGCAAGAACTGTGTGAGACGGGAAGGATCAGTTTCAGCAGAAATGTGTAAGGTGGCAGGAATTATAACCTATCACACGCATCATGAATCTATACGAGACTGAAGAGCTTGTCTGTCAAACCTCAGATGCCAAACCCTGGTACACATCTCAGGTAACACAGAATCAAGAAGATTGGCAGCACATTCTGCACATTTCAACTGTGGTGAGAAAGAAGCAGAAAAAGCTCTACAGGAGTTTAATTCTTTGGAGAAGATTAGGTAGGTAAGAGAAGAAGCTCTTTTAAACAACTAGAGAGCACAGCTGTTCACTCCTACTTCAGTTCTGTAAGTGGGCTCCTGAAAAATTCCATACAATAAGTCTATTGACAGCAAGAAGGCAAAGGCTATACATACATGTATTTATTCATTTCATACATATATGCTCAAAATTTCTCATCAGAGTTTGAGATCCATTAAGTAGTTCCATGTAAGTTTAAATCTAAATCTGCTATGCAACATCATAGGATCTCCCACTGAGGGGTCTCTTCATATCTACACTCATGGAGCTACATCCAGCCTAAACCCGAGAAATATCATCTTTACTGTGCACGACAAAGCCTGAAGTACAACGCGTCTCATCATTTCAGTTAAAGCTGAATCATTTTGCAACCACCAACACTTTGGGCTTTTGTTAAATTTACAGAAAGCATCAGTGTAGAGTTAAATCCTTACCTGGACAGCTATAAATCCTAAAGTAAAATGTACACATATTCCAGAAAAACAGATTTGAATCCTTGTATTTGTCCCCAGCCAGTAAGTAAACTACAGTCCCACCTCTTCTTCTGCTTCAGACCTCAGCAACAGTGTCCAATGTCCACCTTTGCCTCTCCATTTGGCTATTCAGGTCTCTATCTCAACTTACGTGTTACTTCTGCATATTGCTCAGCCACTCTTTCTCACTCTGACTACGCCCTTGAGTACATCATGTTAGTTCTGAATATTAATAGCAGAGCAATTTGCTCATCTCAGTCATTCCCAGGTATGTAGACATGACTAGCTAAGAGTTCTGGGGAGAGTCTGCCATCAGCTAGCCATCTCTTCTATGAAGCATCATTCAGCACAATTTTTAAGCAAGCTTAATTTTGAGAAATGGATTTATCATCTCATTTCTTTCTTGTTAAAAGATAATACAGTCCTATTCTCTGAATTAAAATTTTCTGTTCTATGGCACGACCCTTTCAATGTGCTTCCTTCTGATTTGATAACCACTCCATTAATCCCTATTCAAGCAGTAATTGAAAGGTATGTGACAGTAAAGCGTCGATCAGTGAAAAGCCATGATAGAAGCTAAAATGGCACACTGCACATAACATATTGGGTAGTTAAAATCTGGTCATTTATTTCTTTCACAATTTGTAGTAGGGACACAAACTAACATGACATGAATCTGTTCTCTTGACAAATCTTTTTTTCAGGGCAAAGAGCATAATGAAAATTGCAAAAGCTATTGCACTAGCTTAAATCAAACCAATGGCAGAATAATGTACTTAAACCTGTGGCCTTCTGAAATGCAGTAGGAACTGTAATTTAAGGTGCAATCAATTTTCCAGCTGAGACTTTTATATATATGGGAAATATATATGTTTCTCATAAAACAGAAACACGATTATGCAACCACAGAACCACATTATCGTATAAAATTCAGCACTGAGAAGCCTTCTATCACATATTTTATCATGAAATTCGCTTCAGTTTGCTTCCTGGCATAAAACTAATGTTCACCAAATGAATATACAGTTAGCATTTTTTAGGAAACACCATATATGCCTAAAGCGTCCATGGGGATACAGTAACTGTTTAGGTTGACACAATAATTGTTTTGGCTGATTAGGTTCCATAACTAGAAAGGACCAAAGCAGATTTCTCTGCTGCATGGATTTAGCCCTCTTTTTAAAACTCCTTGGGAACGGATACAGAAATACTTTCAGATGACTATTTTAGTGTTTGTAAATCAAAACTTCCTACTCAGTAAATAAACTGGCACATATCACTAAGTGGTCACAAAATCTTGATCCAGATGATACTTTCCTTGTGTTCAATTCTTATCAGCCAGTCTCACGTCCCATGAAAATAATCTGAAAATGTTTTGTGACTCCCTACGCATCACAAAGCAGGTGAAACAGTCCCAAAACTCCAGTGTTATTCCTGATATTCTAGGAATTCAGACCATGAAATACAGTATAGTTAAAGCCGATGATGAGGTGTAACTACTGTCTCATTATTGCTTAGGATCTTCCAATAAAAACATAATGAGACATTTTTCAACAGTGAATTCCTAAGGACAAAATTTATTATTCAAAGGTCTAATGGGAACTTACAGGTGAAATATATGAGATAATTAGGCCAGAATTCACTCTTGCAACGTATGGGCAACTCAAAGCTGCAGTACAACTGTCACACACTTTTTACAGAATGGCACCTGCTGACCCTTCTCACTCTGAGTGAAGGTTCTGAATTAAGGACCTGTCACAGTTAACCCCAGCCAGCAACTAAATACCATGCAGCTGCTTGCTCTCTTACCCCTCCATCTTCCCTGTGTGATGGGATGGGAAGGAGAATAGAAAAAAAGGTAAAATACTGGAGCTAAGAAAATATTAACAATTGAAACAAATAAAAGTTTAATAATACCACTAACTGTGACAATAACAATAATCACAATGAGAAGAATTGGGCTAGGGGTAGAGTTAATTTTCTTCACAGTAACTGGTGTGGGTGTTGTGCTTTGTATTTGTATTGAAGAGTGCTGGTAATACATGTTTTTGTAATTGCTGAGATGGGCTTGCACACTGTCAAGAACTATTCTGCTCTTCACTCCACCCCACCATCAAGGAGGCTGTTGGGTGCACAAGGAGCTGGGAGGAGTCGCAGCTGGAACAGGTGACTGTTCCATTTGACCAAAGGGATATTCCAGACCATATGGCATCATGCACAGCATATAAAGGAGAGGAAAGAAGGAGGAATGGGGGGATATTTGGAGTGATAGTGTTTGTCTTCCCAATTCACCATTATTATGATGGAACCCTGCTCTCGTGGAGACGGCTGAACACCTGTCAGCCCATGGGAAGCAGCAAATGAATTCCTTGTTCTGCTTTGTGAATGTGTATGGCTTTTGCTTTCACTATTAAACTTTCTTTATCTCAGCTCCTGAGTTTTCTTGCTTTCACCCTTCCATTTCACTCCAAATTGTTGGAGTGAGGAAGGCACTGTGTGGTGCTTGGTTGCTGACTGGGGTTAAGCCATGACAAGGAGAGAGAGATTGGAATGAAACCCAAGATAAATAAATAATGAGAAATACAACTGCTCACCATCCACTGACTGATGACCAGCCTGTCCCCCTGCTGTGATCATCAGCTCCCAGCCTGATGACCCTCAATTTATATACTGGGCATCCCACAGAGGCATGGAATATCCCAATGCCCAGCTGGAATCAGCTGCCCAGCTATGGTCTCTTCCAGCTTCTTCTGCACATCTTTGCTGGCACAGCATGGGACACTGAAACATCTTTGACTTAGGACAAGCACTACTTAGCAACACCTAAAACCATCAGTGTGTTATCAACATTATTCTCATCCTAAACCCAAAACACAACCCTATAGCAGCTACTAAAGAAAAAAAACTAATTCTATCACAGTTGAAACCAGGACAGGTCTTTGTCAGTTTAATACACTGTCTCAGCACACTGGAGTATCTTCATGCACAGCTGCTCTTGCATTTCTCTTCCCGCTGCACTGCAGTCCACCGCCTGCATTTTGGCATCCTGTAAAGGGCATAAAGTATCTAATTAACGTTAACCAAAGACAGGTGGAAAGGTTAGGCTTTCTCCATCTGCTGCATGGTCATTAATGATCCTAAAACTTGTTCAAGAAAATATTCACCTGCCATTGGTCTAAGGGAGAGCTCATCAAGCACTGTAGAAAAAACAGAAAATCACAAAGTCAAGAGAGATGCGTGAAGAAGTTTCAGACATCAGAGAATGTAAAGGCATTTGCATTCATGAAGTGTCACATGCACTGCATTCTGTTATTAATCTGAAATCTTTAATCATTGACAAATGTATTCCCAAAGCACTTCTGGGAAGATCTGGAAGATCTTTCTCCCTTTTCAGAATTTCTCTTTCATTTTATGAGCACTCTGTTTCTTTCTCTCTTACAATATTCTACTGTTAAATACTAGCTTTTCTTTATTTTTTCTTTTTCTTTTTTTTTGGTACTTATTAAAGCAACCTTGTTCTCTAGAACCTAGTCCTCTCCTTTTTACTATCTTACGCTTATTAGGGAATTTGAAGCTCATGGGATAAAATAAAACAGCTGTAGCTGCACAGCTGAAGTGACTCGCTAGTGTGACTGGTTAGTGGCTGCATACAAGACTAATGAACTGGGTGTAGTCAAAAGGACTAACAAATGCCTACAGATTGCAGCTGTGGTATTGTACAACGGAGGTATGTAGACCCAAAAATGGTCAAACACAGCCTAAAATTGTATAGCAGGAAGCAAACATATGGTGCTGCTAATTGCAAGAATCTGAGAACATGCTTTTAATATGGATAAAGTGATTAAGTGAAAATGAATGACAAACACAGGATAATCAATTACAAAGATGAAATATAAAATATATTGCAGACTAATAGCTTTGTGCCCTGCTTAGTTGGACACTACCAAGTGTTGCTAGATCATAAAATGTCAGGTTTGCTATTTTGTATATTTAGATGTGCCTGATAAACACAGCAACAGAAAGACCGAGCAAGTTTTGTCCCTGCAAGAGGTGAGACGCAGAACATATCCTCATGCACTCAGCTATGAAGAGTGAGTAACTACACCCTCAAATAAGGGTCAAAAATGTGTTAACAGAGCCTATATTCCTCGGATGTTGGCTAACACAGTAGCTCATGCAAGAGACAGATGCCGGGAGGAACAGATGCCAGAACTGTAAAAACTTTGCTTTGGGGTTTGACTCATCTGTGGCCAGGCTGCAAGTTACTGGAATTAATTCATTCACATAAAGGTACTCTTATTGCTGCTTGTGATTAATGACGTTTGGACAGCATGACAGAAGACATTAAGGTGCATAATCAAGAAGACAAAAGCCATAAACAGCAACTGGGAAGAAACAGTCTTGGTTGTGACTGAAAAGAAACCAAGAATATCACAATTAGCACTGCTTAAATCATACATATGAGATTTTACAAAAAAAAAAGTGCCATTAAATATTCCTTTGAAATATGACAGTGATAAAGGTCTGTACAAAAGACATTAGCAGACACTTAGGCCAAAGATGATGTAGCCTATTGTTCCTTCACTAATCCATAATGACTGAAAATGCTGTCTGTGAGCAATAATAGCTCAAACAATTTCAATGACCATTAGTATTCCAGTGATATATTCAAGTGCAATGACAACAAGGTTGTTTCTGGCACTGTAACCTAGGAGCCTTTAAATTCAGCTTGCAAATTGAAAAGTCTTTAATGTGATGGGGAGGGGAAAAAAGACAAGATTTCACATGAGCATCTACTTGCAGGTCATATCATCAGCTCTACAACTATAAAGCTATTGTGAAAATTAAGCATGCCAGAAGTAAGGTACCAAAGATCACACTGCCAAAAGAACTCACATTACAAGAAACATATATTGGGTTTGTGTGGCCAAGTTTGGTAGTGTAGGTAGGGGGCTAAAGGGGTGGTTTCTGTGAAAAATTCCCAGAAGTTTTCCCCATGTCCAACAAAGCCAATGCCAGACTGCTCCAAAATGGATCCACCGCTGACCAAGGCCGAGCCCATTAGAGATGGTGGTAATGCCTCTGTGACAATACATTTAATAAATAGAAAACCCACAAGTTGTTGTCCAGAAGTAATTCAGCACCCAGAGAAGAGACGACTGAGAATATGTAAGAGGAAAAACTTTGTAGACACCGAGGACAGAGAGGAAGGAGAGCAAGAAGGTTCTTCAGGCACCAGAGCTGAGATTCCTCTGCAGATCATGGTGAGGCAGCTGTGCCCCTGCAGCCCATGGAGGTCCATGGGGAGGAGACACACACTGGAGCAGCTGCCCAAAAGAAGGCTGTGGTCCCATGGCAAGCCAGTGCTGGAAAAGGCTCCTGTCAGGGAGAGCAGACCAATGGAGAGAGGAGCCCATGCTGAAGCACGTTTCCTGGTGGGACTTGTGACCCCCTGGGGGACTCACACTGGAGCAGCACCCCAGGGGAGGTACTGACATTGGAGTAGTTCCTGAAGAACTGCAGTCCAGGGGAAGGACTCACATTGGTAAGTTCATGAAGGACTTTCTCCTTTGGGAGGATCACACAGTGGAGTAGGGGAAGGACTCCTCTCCCTGGAGGAAACTGCAAGAGAAACAACCTGTGATGAACTGACCATAGCCTCCACTCTCTGTCTGCACTGCTGAGCAGGAGGAGGTAGAGCTGGGAAGGAGCAGGAGGTGAGGGGAAAGTGGTTTCAGATTTGGTTTATTTCTCATTATAGTGCTCTGATTTTGATTGGTAATAAATTAAATTAACTTTCCCACGTATAGGCTATTTTGCCCATGATAGTAATCCGTGATAGTTTGTAATATCTCCCTGTCCTTATCTCAACTCATGAGCCCTTTCATTATATTTTCTTTCTTCTATCCAGTTTGAGCAGGAGAGTAATAGAGCAGCTTTGGTAGGCACTTAGCACTCAACCAGGATCAACCCACAACAAGATACTATGTGGTCTAATGTTACGTTTGACAGCCAAAAAAAGCTGTGTATCTATCTACATCTAAAGATGTAGAATCAACCACATCTTTAAAAAATGAATGGTAAATAGTAAAATAGAAAAAAAATCATTTTTTCCTCCTCTAAAAGTGTCACAGCACAACAACAGCTGCTCCACTCTTGGGCACATGCAAGGTACTTATGAGATACAGGCCGTATTGATTAATAATTAAAATCCAGTAGCCTGGAGCATGTTAAACAGCTGGTCTCATACAGAAAGGATCATAGAAGCATCTATGTAAAAGATCTCCAGGATCTAAAGGCCAGATGTTGACCAAACACTGCCTGTCAACTAAGCCATAGCACTAGGTGCCACATCAGTCAATTCTTGAACACTTCCTGGAATAGTGACTCCACTTCCCTGTACAGCCCATTTCAGTGCTTCACCACTCTTTCAGTGAAGAAATTCCTCCTGATGCCCAACTTGAACTTCCCCGACACAGCTTAAGGCCACTTCCTCTTGACCTGTTGCTAGTGGCCTGGGGAGGTTGTAGCAGATGTAGGATAGATGTGCTGACCCCCATCCTGTGACAACCTCCTTTCAGGGAGTTAGAGAGAATTATAAGGTCCCCCCAAGGCTTCTCTTCTCCAGACTAAACAATCACAGGATCCGCAGCTTCTCCTGACTCTCCAAACCCTTCCACTGCCCTTCTCTGGACATGCTCCAGCATCACAATGTCTTTCTTACAGCGAGCGGCACAGAACTGAACACAGCACTCAAGGTGTGGCCTCAGCAGTGCCAAGTACAGAGGCAAAATCCCTTCTCTAGTCCTGCTGGCAACTTTGGTTTAAATACAGGCCAGGATGCCATCAGCCTTCTTGGCCACCTGGACACAGCTGGCTCATGTTCAGCTGCTGTCACCAGCATCCCCAGGTCCTTTTCTGCTGGGCAGCTTTCCAGCCACTCTGCCCCCAGCCTGTAGTGCTGCAGGGACTTTTTGTGACCCAGCTGCAGGACCCAGGACTTTGCTTCGTGGAAGCTCATATTGTTGATCTCATCCCATGAATCCAGCCTCCAGGAGATCAGTGCTCCCACCCCAGTTAGAGTTGTCTGCAAAGTGTAATTGGATAGGATATAATATTTTTAGAAGGAGGTCTAGGGAAAAAAATTAGGTCCCAGAGAAAGTCATCAGCATCTGTTGGTGAAGGCCACTTGAAGAAGTGATCCCTTGAAATAGAACAGCTGGGGACACCAGCATGTAATTGCAGTCAAATCGAGATAGCTCTCCCAAAACCCTGACAAGTTACCCAGAGCTAAACTGGTACAAGAAAGATCAGATTCTAACTCCCAGTATTCATCCACACAGCTTGAGAAGAACCAGCTGAACCACTTTGTTTCTGGAAGGCCTTTAATGCAAGATCAGGCATTTTTCCAACATCTGTGCTCTGCTGTGCTGATAAGAAACACTGCTCTTACTGAAACTGTGTTATAACTTGAGAGCTTTTCCTTTAGGATTACACAGCAAGCAATCGGATTTGATTTTTTTGCTTGATATTACAGGCTTTACCACAAAAATGAAATTGTGTTTTCTACCTTGACACTTAAGCCAGCAGTGACAACTAGGCACCAAGGCTAGAACTAAGCTGGTCTGTAACTATTTTCTACACTTCTTTTCCAAAATCTTGAGTATTAAATATTTCCTTCTTGTACTACTAAGAATGAAAGAAATAGCAACTTGCATAGTTAATTTCGGATTTCACATATATTTTTAGTTAACTAAAAATGATTAGTAGCACAGGACTTTTAAACAATACAGTTTGGGAATTTTAAATTTTTTTGTTTGGTGTGGATTTTTTGTTTTGCTTTTGGAGTCTTGTTTTGTTTTGGGTTGTGGGTTTGTTTGTTTGTTTTGTCCCTGGATAACAGACTTCACTTTAAAAAGTCTGATCACATCTAATACTGACACACTGTCTTTAGGAGAGTACCACAGAGGTCTAAAATTGGATGCTGATGGCATTCTCACCAGCATAAACCACAAACAGTTCTATTGATATCAACAAAGGATCAAGGACATTGAAATTCATAATTCACATTTACTGCCTGGCTATATGAACAAATTCCAGGCTCCTGTAAATGGAAAGGAGATATAAATACAGTCTCATCAACTTTCCCCACAAAAAAGACAGGAAAACACTAGTGGCCATAGACCAATCTGCAGGGCATGATGGATGTGAGATGGATATCCCTATAGCAAGATGGGCTTGATCAACAGCACAGCATTTGCAGTGCTGTGTTATACACACAAATTAATAGCCACTGCATTACAGTTCACTTCCCCCAGCTGTAAGTACACACACTTTTGAGATTGTGCCTGTACAGCCTGAGCAAGACTTTCAGCGATGCTAAAGTTTAGGCATGTCTGGTTTTGTGACAAATCAACAACCGTTCAACAGGTTTTGGATGTACAGGTCTTGATGAAATGTTTGTTAAACAAGTCTGTGAGAGCACCACCATACTACTCCAGCTTCCAGGGTGCCTTTTTCTGCATTGCATTTGAAAGCTCAGATGGATCCTATCCATTTCAAACCAGAGGTATTTGCCAGCTGGGGCATGACCCTCAGCAGAATGAGATGTAACAACTATGCTGAAATTATACCTTTATACCTTTAGGCTCTTTGTCTACCTGGGATGAAATGTGGCACAGTTATACTTTTATTATCAGTCATATTTAACTAGGAAATGGTATTGTGAAAGTAGACACACAAGCGCACTGGAGAGGTGTGGACAAAGATGGGAATTGTCCATGGCAGAAATCAAAATATGGGAGGAAATGGAACCAACAACCAATGTAATTTCCCCATCTGGGTTATGTATTTTTCAGACTCCTACACTTCTATTTAGCAATATTTTCAACCATCAGTGAGATAATGAAGAAAGAAACTGAGTAGTGAAGAAAAATGTATATCCAAATGAAAGTTTGGCTGTAAAAATTCCATGTAATTAGTGTAAAAATTCCATGTAATTAATTAGTAACACAGACTTGTGAAAAGAATTCTCCAAGTCCTAGCTCCCCTGCCTATTTTCATCTTTTATTTTTGTACCTAGTGAAGACATACTTTTAAAATTGATGGAAAATTTATAAAAGTATTTAGCCTTTTAGAATAGAAATTGACTCCATTTCTTTAAAGATTCAGTCTTGTGGAATCATTCCTAGAATCCTGGCATGTGGACAAAGTGAAAATGTAATAATTTTCTTATTAAAAGTTTTGATTTGTTATGTTTGCAGGACAGTATTTTAAAACATCTCTTTGGGAGTCTTTTACTCTCCGAAGAATGACAAATATTTAACCTTTTGTTTTTATTTAATGGTTTTAAGCCAAGTATTACTTGTAATGCCTTGCTTCTACTAATGAATACATTATTTTTTCATGTAACCAATACAAAGCAAATATATTCTAATGGAAAGAATCCTACTCCTTGAAATCTGCTGCAGCTGTAAGGTTAGTACCACAAAACCAGAGGTTGCTTACCTCACTTAAAGAAATGAAATGCTTTAACATGTTATCTTTTGGGAGAACACAATATCATATAAAATGGCACTATTTTCCATCTAAAAATAGCTTTCCATCTAAAAATAGCATTTTGAATAATATTTAGGTAGGATACATTTACTTGGAGAGCACATGAAAGGATTTTTTTTTCATTTTTGTTTCCACATATTAAATTTTTTTATCATATTGTGTATGCTTGCATATTGAAAAATATTGAAAATAAGGACAAACCCAAAACTGGCTAAGCAAATCATAAGTTACATAGAATTGCAGATCCATCAGATGGAAATCAAAATGTATCTAAAATTTTAGATGTGATATGATGGGATTATCTTTTACATACAAAGCCAGTAATTTAATTAAAATCTGACTTGTCATTTAATGCCCATCAAAACAACTGGGGAAAAAAAAAGAAAGAAAAAAAAATAGAACAGAAAATGAGTGAGAAAAGAGGAAGAGAACATTCATTAGGACAATAATTAAATAGCAGAATGAAAACCAAATCTAGCAGAAATCAATTAAATCAAAACAGACAACTACACTTGAAAGAAAAACAGAGAAAACAATTTTTCCCTAGATTATATACAAACTACCTAGAAAGAGAAGGATTAGAAGGCAACATGCTCAGGTTCAGTTTCTTTTTCAGAAGATGTTATGAAAACCCATTTGCTGAGTTCCACCCCCATACAAAAGCAACATTATGGGAACTACCCACAAAAACTAATGATAATCATTCCTGACACGTTTGGTCACAGCACATGTAAAAACCATACTTAGCCTAGGCCTCAAACCAATTACTGATTGAGCTGCACTTTTGAAAAGAAATAGTTTGAAATAATAAAGCAGAATTATCAGGGATTAATACATTCTGGAGAACATATATGTCTCTGTACTGTAATTTTATTCAACCTGTGATAAGTATCTTTTCAAGCATCTGTAAATCAGCTCTGCATTTTTCCATTCCAAAGCCCTCTATCTTTTTCAGATTTGTTTGAAAGATGCTTTGACAAGGAAAACTATTACTCCTTCTGACCCATTGAAATGCCATACATGATTTAAAGTGAAGTCTAAAATGGCCCCAAGTAGAAGCAAAATCTTGCCGTTTGACATGTGGATTCTGAAATTAATTGGCTGCCAAGGGAAGGCTAAATACCTAAATTTTCATCATTACACTTAGTCCATTCATCACAAAACCTAGGGACCTATCAAATTATACCACTTTCTGAACTATTTCTGACACTGATGATAATCTGTTCAAGTTCACTGCTTGTACAGAAATTTGGATTATTATGTGCCCTAATTTTTCTCTAAGATTTTCATTACATTAACTATGTAAGAAGACAAGTTTTTAAGGTCCCTTAAGATTCCATCAGGAAAATTAGTAACTACTTTTATATAGCTTCTTTCTAAAGTGAATGTGTAAAATTAATCTTCATATCCAGCAAAGTAGGTTTCTCTTGTCAATAGTCCCACCACACAACAGAAAGAAAAGGAAATCTTGTCTTCTGTGTAAACAACTTTAGAAGGCAACACTAATTAATGAGACCCAGAGGAAGATCTTTAAATTTTTCTTGCATGTTGAGACATGCTGAAAGGTAGGAATATAATGAGATAAGAGTATAAGAGTTAAGAGTTATTATACTACAAGAGAAGGGAAAAGATAGAAGTAACTCCAACAATCACAAGTTTTAAATATAGTAGAAGAAGAAGACAGGGCAAATAGAGATTCAGCACTGAATAAAGAACTGTTAAAAGTGAAAAACAAGGGATTAAAAACATACAGTAATTCTAGGCAAGTGGGCTGAAACAAGTATTCTAACTAATCTGGTTCAATAACATGTCAGAGTTTGAAAGAAATATAAAGTTTTATTATACAACAAAATGATAACAAAATGGAAATGTTACTGATGCCCAACAGCTAGCTGGTTATGCAGTGGCAGCAAAAACACAAGACTGGAACGGAGGTATATTGATTAGGAAGAAAAGGTACAGGAAACACTGGAGTGCTTCAACTGGAAAAAAAAGATCTAGCATGTATCAAGATTTGTTTTACAAAATTTTAAGAATATAAGAGATAATCCATCACAGCAGAGCTAGAGGTCTCCTACAGTCATCCAGCAGCAGTTGTAGCAATGTTCAAGAAATAAATACTGCTAGGAACTGGAGGGTTATGGAAGACATCAGCCATACAGATATATATATATTGGAGAAACATCTATATCTTTGGTTCATGCTTTCAGCTTGGGTCCAAAGAAACAAATAGAATTCATCCAACACTGATCACAGATCTGAACTGTAAAACAGATCTGAGCTTCTGTGACCTTCCCATTTCAGCTGATCACCAGGCTGAGGATCACTTCACACATTTCACAGTGAAAGCCTGAAGCAAGGCAAATTAATTAATTACTTAACACTAAACAGGTAAGCACGAGGCAGGAGGAAGAATTATTTCACCTGAGGACACAAACAGATATAATCTATTATTTAATAACTGTGAGCTTGAAATTATCCATCAGGGAAGGTGGGGACATCAGATGTTTTGGAGCAGTATTCTGACACTAAATTCTGATTTCCCCACCCCCAACACACCAACAGGTACTTTTCATAGGAGAATCGATCACTTTAGGATTGTCAATTATGCAGTTGAGTGGGACCAGGTCCAGTAAATCAGCAGGTGTCTCTCTCTGTAGTCAGTAGGAAACTTTCAAAATTTTGAAATAATCGTCGGAAATATGAAGAGCAGCACCTAATGAGGAAGTAACAGAATGTTACCCACTGACACACCAGACAAGATTTCTGGATGTTTTGATGACTCTCACTGAGCAGCACAGGAGGTACCAAATAACTTTCCCTATCCCTTTGACAGTCATTTGTCAGCCAAGAAAACACTGACATCACAGAACGGAAGCTTGTTCAAACTCTGGTATCTCTGGCTAGTGATAGTTCCGAGAGGAAACTGAGCTTAGTACCTAAAGATATCGAGTATACAAAACAAATCAAACTCCAAACCAGTGAAAATAAAATTCCATCTTTTAAAATAACATAAACCCATCAGTGACATTCTTCCTTCATCTACAAAAAGAATCTGCATAAACTTCACAAAGCTCTCCACAGTTTTTACAGCCTTTCCATACATACTGTGGATGTAATAGGCTAGCTGGACAGCAACTGTACCTGAAATAAGTGTGTCTCTTTCAGGTCATACAGCTTACTGTAGTATATTTAATTTTTTCCCTAAGCTAGGCAGCAGTACATTTTAAGACCTCCTTTACACCCAATGGTGTCTCTTTTTCTATGCAGCACACTGCTTACTTTGAATTCAGTAGGTGATTCTCTTTTATTGTCAACATATTAGATATCATTATAACTTAGCACATGAGTGGTTTTATTAGTCTGTCACATCATGACAGATAGAAAATTTTTGTCAAGGGGAGTCAAAATTTCCTGCTGCAAAGTCAATCTCAGGCATTTTATGTGCACCAAATGCCTTCCAAAGGGAGTGTTAACTGAACACAACACAAACCTAAAGTAGACAAACAACCCAGCTTACTGCAGCAAAATGTTTGATACAGAGCAAAACACTAGCTGAAGATTAACAGCCTATTAAAAATGAAATCAAGCTATTAGAAGCCAACAAGCATGGGAAAGGTTCTTTTTGTCATTCAGCTATTATCGCGTTTGATGTCGCATTAAATTGCCCATTGGGCAAAGCACTGAAAAGCTAATATGGGAATGCCTTGTTTATAATGTTCACTTTCATCTGCGAATTAAAAAAGCAATTCATCAATAACAAAACCAGTTTAAATGATGTATGAAGTGAACACAGCATCCTGCAACAACTGCTTCTTCCAGATAAGACCCAAGGATAAACTGCATTCACAGGGGGATGAAAACTAGACACCATTGGGTTCCACAGGCAAAAACCATTTTACTTAGCATGAAGAACTCTTTATCAAGTGTAGTCAGTTAGATAAATTATAATCAGGCCAAAAGAAGTTCTGATCTGTACTTCACAATTTTCCCATTAGCACTAAGTAAGGCTGTAAAACGCTGTAATTTGGTAACAAGTCCCTTAAATGCCATGCAAAGTGTACAATTTTCTCCATGAACAATGACATGATTCCCCTAAGATAGGTTTAATAAAGCCAAATGAATCAGTGGTTTCTGTTAGTTATTTATGAAACATTCAGGAACAGCTGCAAGAAATGTACAACTTCCTAAATGGGTTCCGCCTCCAGCAGTTGTGTAGACCAGATGGGAGAGTGACAAGTTCCACTTAATGTGTCACAGCATCAGCTCAGTCATAAAATGGTACTAAACAAATCTCCTTGGAACAGCAGCCACCTGTTTACTATCAATACACCTTCTATTTCTCAAATGGCAACTCTAATTTGTGATGTGTAACCTAAAGGAAGCACCCCTTCAACCTCACGAAGCAACCCTCAGCAAATTGGTTTCCTTTGAAAAAAGGCAATGCCTCACTCTTTATAGTCAACCTCAGGCAGTTTTAAAGCCTTTTATTTACAAAGCTTGCTCACACATTAGTCAGTGTACCATCTTCCCACTGAGAATTTCCTGGGTTAATTATTCCAGTTCAAGTTTGGTTTTCCTTCAACTTTTACTTAGTAGTTATTAGAAACAGAAATCTGCAGTGCCTTCTGTTTACCTCGGTACCAGAGCCTCCATCTAAAAGCCTCAGATCTGGTTTCTGCCCCATAGCCATTATCTTCCCTACTCTGAACAAGAATATATTATGTGAGGTCTGTCACAGCTCACTCAGGAAGAGGTGTGAGGGGTCTCCAGATGTCTATAACAGCTCAGAAATAATTGTGTTGGTCTAGGGAGAGAGAGACACAGAATAATGTAATCAGGAAACATAACCTACATATAAACTTTCCAAATGTTTACTTCCATAGCAATGTTTGCTTTATAACAAGTGTTTTTATTTGTCAGGAACCCATTGTAGTGTCCTGCATAGAGGGGTCACTTCCACAATCCCTTCATTCTAAAACATGGTGGTATAAACATGGAGACCTGAACCTTTTCAAACTGCCTCTTGGCAATTAGAGGTGTCTAGGCTGAGATTTTCACAGCATGTGTTTTGATGCTGGAGTTCTGCTTAGATCCACTGTGTGAACATAAACTTCAGGGAGTTCACCTTGCCAAAAGTGTTTGGGAATACACATCTCTGATGCTAACACACAATCCCAAGGAGTTCTAGACCCAGAGTGGTGCTGTGTATGCCAAGGTTCTCTGACAATTAACAAGCTTTTATTCTTAACAATTTGCAAGCAAGTCACCTCTGCAGATGTTTAACTTCCTAAGCATATCCAATCCTGCTGATGTTTTGCTTGGATGGTATTCATTTATAAAGCTTCAGATGCTTCCCATGTCAGCATCTGCTCGTTCATGTGGTAACTCTTCTATTAGAGGATCAGGATTTCAGCCATTTGAAATTAAAACTGGTATGACATTGACAACAGAGTCGTTGTGATGGATGTCAGCCTGCTTCAAAGGTGGATGTTGCTCTTAAAGGAAAACACCAAGAAAACAGAGCCTAAAAAGCCACAAGCCAGTATTAAAGGACAGGATTAGTATTGGTTTCGAGGATTTTTCCGGTATATGACATTTTCCAGGAAATGATGAGGTGAAGAACCCTACCTAGCTTATGTCTCCATACAGCCACTGCAACTAGTTTTGAGCTCTGTGTACATGTGTCTATTTTGCTGCAGAAGTACATCAGTTAAACATTAAAATAAGAAACTCCTGCAGGCCAACATATCATACTTCTAGAGAGGTACAATTGTTTGCTCCCATCTACATTGGCTCTCTTCTCTCAAAAAATACCTGTGACTGTGAATCCTAACTGATGTTCATGGTTGCTCTCCAGATAAGTGCAGAGGTAGCCACACTTAGGGACTTTTTTAAAATAGCACTGAAAAAATAGTCTTTATGTCATATTTATTCTTTTTGCAGTATTTCTGCTTTTCACAGCATTTTAATCACACTATTTAGTAATTTTTTCATAAATCATTACTTTTTTTTTTCACTCACATTACTATGTGGGAAATACAGCTGTTTAAAAGAAACGATTTTGTTAGAACTACTTAAAAATATAAAAGAAAATATTTTTCTACACAAACTATGGTGGCACTGATATTTTAAACAAAATAAATAAAATTATGAAACAAAAAGCTGTCATATTAGCCACATATATCAACCAAATTTAAATCTCAATGTTTAATTTTGGAATATACCCCACGTTCTCCTGGGGAAACCGTGATTACCTCTGATTCTCTCTTGTCTCACTTCAGTTCACTTTCTCATGATGCACAGACCTTCCTGGGGCTGAGCAACATCAGGTATCTCTAAATGATGGAACAAATGAAGTCAGGCCTGACATCTACAATTCCTGAAAGGTGCTGCTGCTATGGATCTGCTGCAGGGCATGAACTGAGTACCTCCTAAGAGATGCAGTACATATGCACCATGGCTATGCATAATGTCAGGTAAATATCCTCAAACACTAAGTGCTAATTTTTTTTGGTGCAAAAATTACTATTTTCTTACTCAAGACATGAAAATATTCACCCCTTTTTGGAAAAGAAAAAGAAAATACTTACAGGTATTATGAAATTCCTTCTATTGGAAACACTTTATAATCCATATGACAACCAGCATGAAAATACATTTAAATAAAAGATATAGAGCATGAAAAAAATCATCTGTAAATAAAAAAATCTATATCATATGATTACAAACCAAGGATCATGCTACATGCAAACCAGAAATGCAAAATATTTTTCTTAACATGTGTATTTTATTCAAGGAATGGATTTTTTTCATTTTAAGTACCTGAAGTCCCCACTGCATCCCCAAGAGGCCCAGCTTGTCTCTGGTCTCTTCACCACAGCCCTGTCTTGCCACGGTGGCTGAGGCTGCCCTGGATGTCCCTCTCTACTCCTCAGCTGCCAGCACTGGGGACAGCAGGATGGGCACCACACCACAGGGAGCCAGTGGCACTGGCAGCATCCTGCTGATCCACTCTAAAATTGCTTTGTGATCTGCCGCATAACACAGAAAGTGGAAATGTGTTAACAGTGGAAATTAGAAGCAGGGAATATTACCAGAGGCTCTTTATTTAACTCCTATGCCAAGTCCAGCTTACAGCAATGATAAGGTCAAGCATCTTTGCTCAATTAATTAAGAAAAAAACTATCAAATGTGAAATAGTCAGGAAAGCTTCAGAGTTGCTCCTAGGATGCATCCTGTGACCAAAGAAATATCAGACCAGCTTGAATCCAAATTCCCTAAGTGTTTTGCTTAAAAAAAGTTATGATCTAAACATTCAGATTTGACCTGAACAACTTCTCTGCTAGAAGCTGTGCTTGGATTCAGTCATGTACATGATCCTGTGATAGTATTCCCTTGCCTGAAAATGTTGGTGACTGATAATGCTATCAGGTTGTTCGAGCACGGAGTTAACAGCACCTACTATTCACTGCTTGCTGAGTGTTGTTAGTCTTGGGCCTGTAAGCTATGAAGAATATTGGACGTTGTGGAAAAACCACTGCACAAGATGCTAAAAATTTTTCTGTTGCATTGCAGCAAGATACCTATGACACTGGTTTTCCTGTGCCTCAAATGCTGAAGCCTGCTACACATCCTGGATATAACTAACTAATTCTGAGCTGCACCAGCTCTATCTTCTCTTATATTCAGATATTCCCCTTTCTGTTACCCTACTCAGTAATTCATCAAGCCTAAGGTGTAATCACCCCCATAGCTCCACAGGAGTACAAATTACAAGCATGCCTTAGAAAATTGTCATGTCCTGCACTAAACTTGCTGTATAAAAAAACTGAAAAAAACTATTAACTAGATCTAGCTCCCTGACAGCAAACCCATCTGCTGTCTGATACAAAATTTATTTTAAACAGCATTGCAGCTGAGAATCATGATGCTAACTGAAAAGTCTCTGTCCACACCAAACTCTGCTGTGGTGCCAATCATTTTTGTGACTGATCTGCTATAAATGACAGAATATGGACAAGCAGGATTTTAGAGACAAGAATAAAAGAACTAAAAAAAAGGCACATGGGAAATTCTTTCAAGGACAAGGGATAGCATAAAGGCAGCAATGGAGATGAGTTGAAAAGAAGAGGTAAGAAAAGTTAGAGGATGCAAAACAGGATTCAGCTGCTGACAGGCACTCTGCTTCATTGCACTGAAAAATACTGATTTGCTGTGAAATTGGTAACCATTATACTGGCAAATCTGAAAACATTTAAAACAGTAAAAGCAAATATCAATAAGGATTTCCAGCTGTCAACTATTTATGTAATGCCTGGGAGAATCTCCCTTCAGAATGTTGAACACAGTGATGTCCTCATGGCACTACTGTTAGCAAATTATTATTAATTCACTGTTCTGTACTATATTGATTTAATAATGTAATTATTAATAATTTGCAGCATGCTTGACAAGCAGTATGCCAATACTGCAGACATAACAAGCTCGTTTGTATATGGGGTTCTCATAGTTTTGTCACTAAAAACTGTATGTCAATCAAGTGGAGCTCTTACTGTCATAGAACAAAATTAAAATTCTGTTGTAAGTAGTATTCCTTTTTCATGCTGCTGACATTAGTTATGCATGAATTAGAAAAAATCCTTCTCTTGATGCTTTTAACAAATAACATCATAAGTCTCTGCAGCTTCAACAGAGAAGTTCATTTTTCAATAACATACAGCTAAAGCTCCTTGAAAGCTTCTCTTGTGAAAGAGACATCCATGTTCTTCTGGTTTACCTTTCAATTAGTTATTAAGCAAACCAAAAGTCAACCCTTTTTTGCTCCTCTTAAGAGAAATTTATTTATAAGTTCTCTTTTGTTCTAGAAGATCACTTGCGCTGCCTTTAGCTGGAGATTCCATATTGTGGAGAAGCCGTAGTTTAGATGCCTCATATTTACCTTCTCCCTTAGACCAACTGCCTTTCCAAAGATAACTTGTAAGGATTCAAACTTGCATACAGAGATGTACACCAGTAGTATGAACAGGTTTATGTTAAGTGGAGACTTCTAATTTTATTAGTATGTATTTAATATGCATACTACATTTCACTAGGAAGATCCCAAAGCATCCTAAACTATATTCCAACACATCATCTGCTGAAAAATACTTCTGAATAATTTTTTTAGACAGAAGTATAATGGCAATAGTTACAACTAAATTTAGAGGAAATAAAGAACTATTATAAAAATTATGAACAACTAACACTCTGGGACAGTTAAAAAAGAATGTCAGTGCTAAGAGCATATAATTTTTTTTCAATAATAGAAACTTCATAAACTTGAATAGGGTAGCTAAGATGACCATAGATCACCATACTCTCTCTCTCTCTCTCTCTTTTTTTTTTTTC